>JAWPHD010020939.1:0-29879 GCA_037043455.1 Cyrtodaria siliqua | reverse complement strand
GAACATAGCTCATCCCTCCCAGGCTAATAGGAGACAAGTAAGAGATGCATTGATACAATTTGGGCAGGCCGAGGCTAGTTATATCATTAAGATACACATCCATGCATGTCGGATTAGAATAGGACATTACTATTATCTTTTATAATTCATTAAGCAGATAATTAAAACAGTCGTGCATGGACAGGTTAACTCGAAACTTGTACCATAATCAGTACATTAAACACGCAACATTTGTGATTTTCGTTTAATTTTTGTCCGCTGTTTTTTTGTTCAAATCAAGATTGTATTTTATGTTAGTACACAAGTCTCTTTGTCACAAAGGCGATAAACAGTTGTCTAAGATTTGCTCTACTTCTTTCTGTTAAAACATATTTCGCACGAGGACTTCAATTCCACGCTAGAAATTCCAAAAAATACCAGTGTTGCGTTTTCAAATGTACTGAGTGTATGTGTTTTTGTTTGTTTGTTTTGTTTGTATGGTTTGCATTCTAATGGATATATATAAAATATTTTAACCCTAAACCGGACACAAATCCGGCTAGAAACGAACTTATGGTCAAAAACGGTGATAGGTCACCTCTTCAAATTTTGAAAACTGAATTCTATCAGCTTTGTACGCCGATTACGGGCATTGACCGTTAAGCATGGGCATAATACGGGTATGTGTTTAAGCATCGAGCATTTAGGTGTATGTCTGTTACATTGATTGATCGAAATAAACAAAATATACAAAGGAAGAGGTTGATTTTCAATGTACATACCTCACGCATGCTTTGCTGACCGCCATCATGTTCTTTCTACACGGTTTCCAAAAAAGTCTACACTGTTTCGACTATTAGACAGTGAATATACATATAATAATAATGACTACATGCTACATTTTCGTAGGCTGGTTTACGAAAACGTCATTTCAGCAAGTGAAATGGTAACCTTTCAACATTACAAAATATGTGTTTATATCATTTAAGTTTTTCAGACGAGTTCTCTAGGAATTCAAGTTGTAAAGCATGCTTATTGCCACTTCCATGAGCCACAGTCTGTTTACCATAGACATATAAGGGTCATCTGCATTCGGCAGCTGAATGGAAAGGCATAAGGTGAATAATTCTGCCGAATATTATCTTCGGTTTAATTATTGTTTATGCAAATGTTTTGTCTGGAAAATCGTCGACTCGGCTGCTGTTTGTTGCTAAATTATCAATATTGTGTTAAATGGGACTTAACAATGCTAACAGTTGTACAACTAATTCAAATAAAGCGTACTTCGCAAAACAAGAATTTACAAGCGCCTTAAAGCATATATGAATTAATATGAATGTTTTATCTGACAAAACGCAGCCAAGCCGTCTAGCTTTTTCGACCACATTATTTCATTGACAATAATGAAATCGCACAGATCATGGGGATGTTTCAGTGAGTTTAAACATTGAACATGTTATGATGGTTTTACAGTCGGTCACTATGCTTCACGTTTCTCCTGTGCGATGACATCTCGGAATTCTATGATGACACCTTCTGAAATCCTGAAAGGGGAAGTTGTTGCATGCACTTTCATCTCTCAGGTTTTCTGGTCGTACCCTTTTTTTTTTTTTTTGGGGCTGCAACTGCTGTGGTTGTTTAGTACAAATGAAGTTTTTCAAATTATGTATTATTTTATTTTATTTTTGATATACAACATATAGGTGTATCGTTTGCTTATTTCTCTAGATGTGAACTTTATTGTTAGAGATTTCCTTTCCCTGTGATGTACTTTTATATTCACTGTCCTGTCACTGTCTGGATGCTAAAGACAAAACAAAAGTGAGATTGTGTACATATAAAATCGATTTAAGCTAACCAGTAGGCTATATTTTCTATTAACCGTTCCAAGTCGGTAACACTGTCTTCACCACTCTTTGTGTTCCGTATTGTCCTTTTTATTGTATATTTCATTTTCTATTTGTGGTACAGTGCGCACCTACTGTGCCATTGCGTTTGGGAGCAGTGATTTCTACCCATACATGTATTTTTTCCAGATCGCCTCCAGTCCCTTTAATGTAAACAGGTACTTTGTACATAGGCACTTTAATAATACTTATAGTATACTCCTCAAAATAACTTAAGGACCACTAAATAGAACAGTAATAATTACTTAATCTTTCATATTATAGATTTCATATGCATATACAAATTTAATACATGCATGTAATGTAACAATTGAAAAGAATACAACTAAACTTAAAAATTGTAAAAAGACAGTACATTGTTCAATTGCAGCACTTTAAAAAATGACCAAAATCTAAACATGGTCCTTAAATTATTTTGAGGAGTATATATATATGCATATGTTCAGGTTGTTTACTTTAAGACAACGGTTCTGCCATTCCCAATTTAGAGAAGTGTTCAAATATATTTTTGAACCAAATTATGCTGTTAAAGGTATGCTGTGTCTTCAAGCTGGACATGTACATGTTATTCTATTGTATGCTTGACCACAGATATGCAGGTCAAAGTGTTTCAAAATGGAATATGTTTGTTATTGTAAACACGTTTACTATTTAATTATTATGCTAAGGTGTCTCATAGTATGCAACGTTTTAAAACAGATTGCCGATGCTGAAGTCGTAATGAACTTGCATATATCTTTTTGCCTTGATTAAACTTATGGTTTCGATGTGATTTGGTCATTATTGACGAATCGCTTCCGGTTTTGTCTTGGTATTGCTTCTTACAGAAAAATAAATTTAAAATATAGCAAATTTGACAGAGCGCCATCGCGAAATACAGTAGCAATTGCTTATATAAAACAGTTAAAGTAATGTTGGCGTTTTCAGGCAATTATATGGATACATGCAACAATTTTGTAGTTTATTGTCTTTAAAATTTATTGCTTGTATTATGATATAACCAGATTAAATGTATTTAGTTGTCTGAAATAACACCATAATATTATTTGTAATATTAACATTCTGAATGATTATGTACGTATTAAAATGAAGTAATAATACATGTTTATTGAACGGTGTGATTGGGAGATGGCTGCCCGGTCCCCGAACACTCTGACGGGAACTCAAACGGATTTCCTGACAGAAACTAAAACAGGGGTTCAAGATTTCTGTAAGACAATTTCCCCCATTTTAGGAACTGTCAATAGGAAACACGGAATAGTTGTTAGCCTAAATCACATTTATTGATTCTATACGTATGTGAAATTCGTTCTGAACCGTCAGTTTTAAAAGCTCTAGACACGCATGGCCCCGATTAGAACAATAGCTGAGTATGATAAATACACATATATTCAACGCTGTATTTGTTATCGATGATCCCCGACGTGTACGTCCATATATTCAACTTTGAATTTGTTATCGATGATCCCCCGAACGTCCTTCAGATTGTCATTGTCAATCAACATATGTGTACATATGGCTTTATATATAGATCCTGCTTTTGTAAATTATATTTACCTTAAAGTTATAAATGCTTGTGTGTCTAAGTGTCTAAGCGTAATACGAAATAATAAAGATAACAAGAAATGTCACAGTAAGTGACAAATGCCCCCGAAGTGACCTGTAAGTGTGACCTTGACCTTGGAGCAATATGAAACCAACAGATATATTTAAAAAAAATAATCAAACAAACAATAAAAATAAAATAAAATAAAACTTAAACAATTTTTTTTTTTCGCGACACGACGTCTTGTTGTGGTGAGCAATTATGCGAAGTAATTTGAAAATCCGTTGATTATTGTCCGAGTTATAAAGCGGAGACGATTGTACAGACGAACGGATTTTGAACTTTGATCTCTAAGTGTGACCTTGACCTTGGAGCCACGGACCTGGATTTTGTGCGCGACACGTCGTCTTGTTGTGGTGCGCAATTGTGAGAAGTTATTTGAAATCCATCCATTATTGTCAGAGTTATGAAGCGGACACGAGTGTACAGACGAACGGATTTTGACCTTTGACCTCTAAGTATGACCTTGACTTTGGAGCCACGGACCTGGTTTTTGTGCGCGACACGTCGTCTTGTTGTGGTGAGCAATTGTGCGAAGTTATTTGAAAATCCGTCCATTATTGTCAGAGTTATGAAGCGGACATGAGTGTACAGACGAATGGACAGACAGTGCGATTACTATATGCCACCTTTCGGGGGCATAAAAATCAACGAACCGCAAAAAAATGCAATAGGCACAGCAATGCTTCCTGCTAACACGGCGTTAACACCAAAAAAATAAATAAACAAGAAATGTCACAGTAAGTGACAGACCTGTAAGCGTGACCTTGACCTTGGAGCAATATGAAACCAACAGATATATTTAAAAAAAAATCAAAAAAAAAAAATCAATCAAACAAACAATAAAAATAAAATAAAATAAAATATACTTTTTTTCGCGACACGTTCCCTTGTTGTGGTGAGCAATTGTGACCTCTAAGTGTGACCTTGACCTTGGAGCCACGGACCTGGATTTTGTGCGCAACACGTTGCCTTGTTGTGGTGAGCAATTGTGCGAAGTTATTTGAAAATCCATCCATTATTGTCAGAGTTATGAAGCGGACACGAGTGTATAGACGAACGGACAGACAGTGCGATTACTATATGCTACCCTTCGGGGGCATAAAAAGACCAATGTTCGTATTTTATTATTTTGACACATATTATTTGAAATAAATTTGTATTAGACATACACAGTGATGAATTTGTGTTAGACATACACAGTGATGACTTTGTGTTAGACATACACAGTGATGACTTTGTGTTAGACATACACAGTGATGACTTTGTGTTAGACATACACAGTGATGACTTTGTGTTAGACATACACAGTGATGAATTTGTATTAGACATACACAGTGATGAATTTGTATTAGACATACACAGTGATGACTTTGTGTTAGACATACACAGTGATGACTTTGTGTTAGACATACACAGTGATGACTTTGTGTTAGACATACACAGTGATGACTTTGTGTTAGACATACACAGTGATGAATTTGTGTTATATATATGCATTATGGGGGTTCTGGCTCAAAAACAAATATCTTGAAATCCTAAGGTACTGAAGAGTGTAAGTTCAAATTTTATAATTTGAAAAAGGTTTTAGTACCTTTAGCATCTTTAGTATTCGAGATATTATATTAGTTTATCTCTTATTTCGATACTTGCTTACATTTGTAGAAAAAAATACTTTTTTTTCTATAAAGTTGTAGGGGGTGATGTTTATATATTGAACAAACGTACCTTTAGTATTCGAGATATTATATCAATTTATCTCTTATTTCAATACTTGCTTACATTTGTAGAAAAAATACTATTTTTTTCTACAAAGTTGTAGGGGGTGATGTTTATATATTGAACAAACGTGACTATGCAAGTACAATTACATTTTTTATAATCTCTTTGTACAACGTACTTATCTTTGTCAAATTTTGGATAAAAAAATATAGTTTGACTAACACAGTTTGGATTATGTTTTTTTAATTTTATATCAAACCTCAATACGTCTAAATCTAAGACACTCGACGTTGTACGACTTTAACCTCCAGTATTCATGTCTCATTCTAATCAAATGAGCGCCACAACTAACACATATTTGATACCTTGCATAAGTGCCTTTTCCACATTTTAGGCACGGTAATACATGACTTTTTTTAAATCTATATTTATGCAAACTACAATAGTCAGAATCTTTTGTCGGCTTGCTTTTACATGGTTTACGTAATCCATTTTTTAGAAATTGACAAACATTTACAGTGCTTTCCATTGTCTGTTTTGTATATATAATTATTTTATATTTAAGAAAACTTATGTCTAATACATAACGAAGAAAGAATGAATAACGAGGATACTATAAAAAAATTAATACGCCTGTTTGAAACAGGAGTAATAGATAATCAAACACTATCAAACGGTATTAATGAAATAAAGCCTTCGAAAGAGGTTTCAAAGGTAAATTCTCAAACATTAGAAAATTTACACAAGAGAAGAAGTGCTAAAAAACAACGTAACAAAGAAAAGCAGAGGTATGCTAAATTACAAACAAATGTTATAAATGAACTGAATCAAGTTTTTAAAGATAGAAAATCTAAAGAAACCAGTGTAAAACAACTGAAAGAACCCAGTGTAAAACAAGTTAAAAAACAAGTTGAAAAAGTGCAGATAAAACGAACAAGCCACACCAAATGCGGATACTTCAAAGATTTTGAGATAACAATGCGTGGAAAAGATTTAGATACAAACCTAGCAGATAAAAAGGTATTGTGATAAAACGAATATCCAGTGAACTGGAAAAGATGAACGGGATGAAATGGGAGTTAGTTGCAAAGTTAAACCTAATACACAACGAAAGTTCCCCACCAAAAACAATCATAGCAGTTTTAAAAGGCAAACAAAATGTTATTTTTACAACAAATGATTTGAGTCAACTATACGACGAAGCGTTCAATGAAATTTTAAGAAAGTTAGATACATTTATCAATACAGCGTCTGGTTTAACCGTTGGTGAATGTATTATGTTGTATTTGAATATCGCAAAGTACGACCCCATTCGATGGTCATCTTATCTTCCATTACCCAAAGTAATATTGAATAAAAGAGTATGCATAAACGTAAAAAATAACGATGAACGATGTTTGATGCACGCAATAAAATCAGCTTTGTATCCTGCAAAAGCTAATTCTGACAGAGTATCAAGTTACAGCAACTATCTGGATCTAAATATGAATGGAGTAAGTTACCCAGCCGGCGTAGATCAAATTGATAAAGTAGAAAAAAATAACAACCTTGCTATAAACGTGTTTGGATGCTTGATTACAGGTAAGTTTAAAAATAAAGTACAAATCTCACCATACAAACTTTCAAAACAACCCGATAATATGAAAAGAATAAATCTTCTTTTATTCACTAACGAAGATATGACAAAATCCCACTACTGCTGGATAAAAAACTTTAATGGATTGCTGTTTGACACAAGTAAACACCGATGCCGTACTTACTTTTGTGAAAGATGTTTACATGGATTTTCAACTGAAAAATTACTACTAGACCATGATGAGTATTGCAAAGGAATAAACACAGGATGCTAGACAGTAAAATATCACAAACAGGGAACCACTGCTCATTTCAAACATTATACAAATAAATTTAAAGTACCATACTACATCACAGCGGATATTGAAAGTGTCTTAAAACCATGCAACAAAACAGCAGGAGACAAAACCACTATAACACATGAACACATCCAATGTGGAGTAGCATACCAAGTTGTAAGATCCGACGGAGTAACTTTACCCGCTGTTGTTTTACACGGTAAAAATTCAATCGAAGAGTTTTTTAAGAAGATGCGAGAAGAAAAAAACATAATAAACTCAAAGTTTGATGATCCACACCCACAGAGCAATGACAGAGGAAAATTGGAAAGAATATGCTGAGGCAACCGAGTGTGGAAGCTGTTTTAAGGATTTTCCAAAATCAAAGAGAAAAGCACTGGGTAAAAAAAATAGAATACATGACCTTTTTTGACAGGAGAATATTTATGTACAACGTGTAAGAGTTGCTCATTGAAAATAAAACCTCAAGCAGGGAAAACAACCATACCAATCGTGATGCACAATTTGAAAGGATACGACAGCCACCTTCTGATAAAAGAAGCTCACAAAATATTTAGGTAAATAACTTGCATAGCTCAAAATATAGAGAAATTTACATCATTCAAGATAGGTCAATTTAAGTACATTGACAGTTTGCAATTCTTAAATGCATCTTTGGCTAACTTGATAAAGTCGACACCCGAAGAGAAATTTAACATAACAAAGAAAGAATTTGAGAACAACGAGTTAGATCCGGTTTTGTACCATGCACATAAATATGCTTTCAAGGATGATAGAGATTTGCTTTTGAGAGAGAAGGTTGATAAAAACAAGCTAATCCATCTTTTAAATAACCCAGATGAAATCGATTTTGGCAGTATGTTTATCGACGGTAAAAACCAGGACAAGGAAGCCCAAATAACACTTATAAAAAACTACGTCGACAACATGAATGCCCACGGTGAAAGTTTGATACACTACTCCCAAAGAAATAACTTTGGAATGTACTTTGCAGATAAAATGTCACTACAAGGAATGATTTGTAAAGTTAGACATACAATTTCAAAAGAAAACATGATTGATATTGATATGAAAAACGCACATCCGACTTTATTATTATGGTATTGCATTGAAAATGACATCCCGTGCTCGTCATTGCAAAGCTATGTTTCAAATCGCGAGGAACTAATATCCGACTTGATGAAAGCACGTAACATGGATCACGACGCCGCTAAGAAAAAACTACTCGCAATAATCAACGGATCACCCACCCAACTATCCAACTCCGACCCCATGTGGTTTATGGATTACTGCCGTGAGATGAAAAATACTATCACAATGGTATCGGAAAAACCCCCAACTCTCTATGATATAGCTAAAGCATCCAAAGCAAAAAAGAATAGAACAGATAACATCGGTGGATCAACTATTAGCTTGTTGATGTGCAAGCTTGAAAACAATGCATTGATGTCAGCGTATGATTTTCTTACCGAACAAAATATCGAAGTTGCTTCTTTGATGTTTGATGGATTGATGATTTACAAAGGTGATTATGATATACAAAAAGTACTCGCAGGATGCTCTGCAAGAGTAAAACGTGACTGCGACTACAATATTACATTTGCAGTCAAGGAAATTGGAGTTTGCTCATCCGAAAGGGTGTTTATCCGTGCGTACATTTTGATAACTTATGAGAAATTTAATGAAACACAACTACCACCGATAAAATGTTTTTACAGCAAACTAACAGACGAAAGCATATCGGACGAAGATTATCAACACGCACATAAAGTGTGGAAAGAATTTGGGTGTAAGACAATCCAGGATTATCATGACCTGTATCTGAAAACAGATGTAACGTTACTAAGTGATGTGTTTGAAAACTTTCGTAGCAAATGCTTAAAATCATATGAACTTGATCCATTGCATTACCAAACAGCACCGAGTCTGTCTTGGGACGCAATGCTGAAAATGACAGGAGCAGAACCAAAGTTACTATCGGACCCCGATATGCATTTATTTGTTGAAAAAGGTATGCGCGGAGGAGTGAGTATGGTGTCATATTGGTATGCTCAAGATAACAACCAATACGTTAGCGGCTATGATAAAACAATGGAAAAAAAATCATAACATACTTGGATGCAAATAACCTATACGGAGATGCGATGAGTAACCCACTCCCATATTCTGATTTTAAATGGCTCGAGCAGAGGAATATTGGGGAAACCGGGTTTGGTAAACCAAAACAAGGACGAGGGCAGATTCTTGAAGTGGACTTGGAAGTGCCGGAATCGTTGCATGATTATTTTAACGACTATCCGCTTGCACCGAAGAAGGTGATAATAAAACAAGAATGGTTGTCACCATATCAAGATGGGTATGCAACTTCGAGCAAAAAGTTAGTTCCCAATCTGTTTAACAAAACAAAGTATATTGTTCACCATGAAACATTAAAATTGTACTTATCGTTTGGATTAAAGTCAACCAAGATTCACAGAGTGTTGGAATTTAATGAAAAGGCATGGATGAAACCGTATATTGATTTAAATACAGAGTTGAGAAAACAAGCTACGTCTCTATTTGAGCAAGATTTTTACAAGGTAATGAATAACTCAGTCTATGGTAAAACAATGGAAAACGTACGCAAGCGCGTGGATATAAGGTTGGTTCGGACTGAGGAGTGGAATGCTGATCAAATAAGAAAACTGATAGCAAATTCAAACTATGCCGGGAGAATGCATATCACAGACGAGTTATCTGCAGTGCACATGCACAAGGGAGTGATATTGTTTGACAAACCCATTCACACTGGAATGGCGGTTCTTGATATATCAAAGAAAATAATGTACGATTGGTATTATAACGTATACAAGAAAATATACGGTGACAAATGCGCATTGCTCTACACTGATAGTTTGATTGTTGAAGTAAAAACAGAAGATTTGTACGCCGATATGGCTGGGATGAAGAACGAATTTGATCTGAGCAACTACCTAAAATACCATATGCTATACGATGATACAAATAAAAAAGTTATGGGAAAAATGAAAGTGCGCAGGAGTACCCATAAGAGAATTTGTGGGTTTGAGACCCAAAATGTATGCAATTCTAAAAGAGGATGGATGCTTGATTAAAAGAGTCAAGGGTATAACACGACCAGTTGTTAGTAAACAGCTCACAATGGATGATTTCAAAGACTGCTTATTCAACAAAAAAATACATAACAGACATAAACGTGATAAGATCAAAACAACATAATGTATGCAACATGACTATAAACAAGATAACATTATCGGAAAAGTACGATAAAAGATACATACTGTCAGATGGCATGGCAACAAACGCACTTGGTAATTACAACAACCGATAAGCAATCAACCCAACAAAGTAACACTGTCACCATTTGTACTCTAAAGATACATAGCACGTATCACATTATACGCGTTTGGGTATCAGCAGGAACAATAAGTAGTTCTTCTTTGACAAATACTCTCTGTGGCGCTGGTGCTTTCAAATAATATACTCTTATACCTTGCGTCACTATATAACTATTAATCTTGTGAATATCTACACTCCACATTGGATCAGTTGCTCTGCGTCTTCCACCTTCTTGTTCCCCGGGTTGATATAAATATCTTACACTAGCATTCATACAGATAGGATAATCTTTTAATGTTTTTGTTTCAACAGGAGGGGGCTTTTTTGTCTCCATATTTATTTCTTTGACAACTTCTGGTAATCTCTTTACCCACTCTCTCTTGCGTTTTTGCGAATCTATTTCCTTAGCATACGGATAACCAAACAATCTTTCAGCTAATGTTCTGTTAAATCTTTCCACTATAGCTTGGTCTCTGTGTATCTCTGTTCTGCCTCGCCTGATATTTACTTTGTGTTTTGCCATCAACTGCGATACAGCACCCATGAATTCTCTGCCAGTGTCAACTTGTAATAACTTTCTATATTTCAGATGCCGACTGTATATATTCTCAAATGCTTTAGCAACTTCTTTACTATCCTTGGAAGTCAGTGGTTCGGCTTCTTTGTATCTACTTGCAATATTAACCACAGTCAATGCATATTTATATGTCTTGCGGCCACGACCAAAGCCGAAAGTGTCATGCGGTAAAAATAACAAATCAGCTTGATGCACTCCATTCTTAGTAGAAACATCAAACCTGGGTCTAATTATTTTCTTTGGTGCGGGTAAATAAATCTGCCACATAGCTTGTTTTTTAAAAATTCTAATGCCTGTTTCTCACTGACACCAGCCTCTTTTACCAATTTTTTAACTGCTGAGTAACCTTTCCAAAATCCTTTTGGGCTGTAATAAATCTTTTCCATTTTTTTCTACCTAAGATCAAAATAACTATAAAGAAAAAAAACTATAAAGAAAAAAAACTATATCAATTTATACGCCAGTTGCAGCCATACCCATCACAATAAACATAATCTCTCTATTCTGTTGATCCGGAGATGGTGTATAAAAATCACTCAAATTAGGCTCAGGTTCTGGTTCCAAAAGCAAATGTTTACCAGTTATGTAATAATACTGTTTCATAGCCTGGTCCACATTATCAAATGTCTGCTCTGCATGATGCTCTTTCTGCAGTTGCTCATTAATAAAATCTAATCTCTCTGTTCTTTTTTTTATTCCACGCCGCTTGTGCTGCTTCCAATTGTTCTACGGCTTTGTCATGACTTTGTCTTTCCTCATCTGAATGACATCCCATTTTTGAAAACAGATAGTTTGAACCGCTAAACGCCAATACCTATCATCATTGCTACTGCACTCGCCATTTTTTATATACTATATTTTTTTTAAAATTACTTCATAATATCCGCAGGAATAATACCTTGCTTAATCAACATATCCTTCGTAGCCATTGTTAACAACAGTATATCTATAGACAGCATCCCAACATTTCCCATATTAAAATACACTTTAGGTGCTGTTTTTTTTTAGTATTTTTCTACCAATCTCAGAATATCCAATAGTTAGGAGTGTTTCCACTCCAGCGTGATACAACATATTTACAATTTGTTTTCCGTCGGTAGTTGTTGCCATTTTTTTTATATTATTATTTTTTTTAAAATAAATTATTCAAAATCAAACGGGTCTTTTGGTAGCGTGGCAACCGCAGCAACTTGCGCAGCAACAGGTTGTTTATCAACTTGCACAGCAACTGATTTATTGTTATAGATATAAAACCCAACCCAGCAATGCCTAATAAAACCACACACAGTGGAATATAATTTTTATCTACGTTTATTTTGATTTTCTCTGGTTCCTCTTCACCTATTGTTATTTTTGTTATTTCATCTTGCTTTGCATCTTCCTGAAGCAAACGCTTTGCCTTCCTTGCCACTGCTCCCTTCTTCCCAGCCTCTATTCGTTTTGGATTTTTTACTTTTTGTTGTTTAACAGGTTGTATAGCAACATGTTGTGTAACAACATCAACGGGTATATCAACTTCCCTCTATTGGTTCTCCATCATTTATATTATCAGTATTTTTATTTTTATTAAAATCAATATGTCTAACAGTTGTCAGTATTGCTGTAAATGACGCTAAGCACATCCCATACCTGTAATACAACTCGCAACAAGCACTTGTTAAAGCATGATTAATAAATGGATCTTCCTCCAAATCTTCTATCAGTTTTGGTGGATTGGTTACATTGTAATATTTTGATACTCCCATCACATACAAGTTAATAAAAGAATTGCCTAAAGTCTTGGTCATACTTGCCCCAAGCCTTGCTTCATATCTGCAGTAAAGTTTGTTAATTTCATCCGGGGGCATACTATCTATATTCGTTAGTTGTATGTCTCTACCCAAATATTGACGGCTACCACCGTCAGCCACTATGGCTGATAATCTTTCTCTTTTTGTGTCTTGTTGCTTTGATTCATCTGTGGAACCTTCTGGTATGATATCTTGTAATAGTTCTTCCGCCTTCAGTTTTATATTAATAATTTTATTTTTTATCTTGGAATAAATATAAAATACAAAACAACCAGCTGCGATATTCACCACGCAACTAGTAATTGTTAGTATTGTTAATAGCATTGTTATTAGCATTGCTATTTTTTATTAGAATTGTTAATTTGCTGCAAGTATTGCTATTAACATTACTAATTTGCTATGAGAAATGCTATAAGCATTACTATATTCCCCGATATTTCCATTATATTTTCATGCCAGTATTGCTGTTAGTATTACTATTAGCAACAGTTAGAAAAAAAAGCAATTATTCAACCCAATAACCAGTTGGTTGGTCAGTCCTCAAAATTAACTTGGAATATTTAGTTTTTGCTAAAGCTTTTCTTATTCTGGTTCTCTCCTCCAGCGTCGGAATAACATCATTTGCTCTCAAACAATTTTCATAACTATCTCTGTCCTTGGTGTAAAATATACACAACCATTTTGCTTGCTCCCTCAAATCTTTTAATACAGAATTATATTTCTGTGAAATGACCCACACTGATTGTTTGGCGTGACGACCAGAGAATGCCAACTCTGATAACATATCTTTTTTCTTTGTTAATTCTTTTGTGGCGGAGCAATCCTCAATGATGTATAGTGTGGGCTTGCCAGCATATTGTTTGAAAAATAAACGCAACAGTTCTTGAAGCATTTCTTTACCGTTGCTAACGGGATTGACAATTGTTATATTTTTATCTCTCGGGTGTCTTACATCTCCTATCCAGGGTCTATTTTTATAAGCCTCGTTCCACTTTATAGTAGGACACAATATAATTATATGTTCAAAAACTCCAACATACTCTTGTTCAAGTATGTCAAGAACAAATTCTGTTTTACCGCAGCCTGTCTGACCACAGATAATGGCACTGTGTGGATATTTAGTATATTTGCGCAAACTAGTATCGTACTCCTTCGAATCTTCCATCTTTGAAATTGATTCCTGCATCTTGTATTATATATATAAAAATATTTAAAGGTTTATCTTCTTCTGCTTTTTTATTTATTAGTATCGTTATGCCTTCGCTGCCGTTTTTATTGTTCTTCCACTGCCGTGTAATAAATTGTCATCACATGTTCTAAGGTCAAGCCACAAAGCATATGCTTTTGTTAGATAGGTCTTAAGAGAAACATTGATAAATCATAAGTCCCTCGCCACTATGTCTGTCTCTTTGTTTCTTTTTGATGTTAAGGCAAAATATTTGTTGATTTCATCCCATTGTTGATATGCCTTCATGCCCTGGCTATACAACTCATTTGGTACGCCCTCTATTGTCATTTCAACCTTTTCAATCTTCGATCAATTTATCACGAATTAATCTTCATTCGGCATCTACCGTTCATATTCCTGGCACTAATTCTATATTCAGAAATACTGCTTCTATTAAATTAACACCACTTAAAACTTCTGTACTTAATCGATATAAAGTTAGACCACCAGTTAATGTTAATAAGTTAAACAGTAGACGTACGTTCTATCCCTCTATCCTTAAGTGCAACTCGAAAAGGTGTAGTGCATGTAAATACTTGTCGCAAAAGTCAACTATTAAGTGCACTACCAATGGTCGATAGTTTAGTGTCAGTATACCTTCAGACATTAACTGATCGTCAAGTAATATCGTTTATGTTTTGACCTGAAATCATACTAAATGTGGTATACAATATGTAGGCCAAAATGGTCGATCCATGAAAGTTTGTTTTCGTAAACATTTATATAAAATGCGCCAGTCGAAACGATTTAAAAACTTTCTTTATACACACTTTAGGGATTCGGGGCATTCCATAGATGATGTTAGCATTCAGCCCGTGGAATATATTGAATTTGATAATACTGCTACCAAAGGTTACAATATACAACCTAGATATATTGCTGAACTCAAATGGATAAAGCATTTACAAACTCCTTATCCATTGGGGTTAAACGATAACATTTATCAAGAAGGAAACATTTCCAATACCCCAGATATAGATCCTTTTAGCATATTGTCTATTCGTAAACGTAAACGACGGTCAATGGTGTACTTCGAATTTTCGATGATGTGATAACATGGCTTATTTTATTCAGAAATGATGTCTCGTCTGCACTCGCTGGATAAATGGACTATTTTATGGACCAGTTTATTTCACATGAAAAACAAAACAACTTTGAGTAAAACTGCACCAAACTTTTCGAATATAAAGCGCACAATTTCTGCCATATAAGTATCCTATTTAATAGTATATTCATATCAAAAGTGTTGAATTACTGTCATGTACTATATGGTTGACATTGCTCGTGCCTAAAATGCGTACATCGTTGAAAAATTCACTTGACCATACCTCATCGATTTTGGATTTTTTTGAATCAAAGATGGCTGACCGATAGTCCTTAAAACACTTCTGCGACTAGGCATATCACAACCCTTATTTTATGGAGATGTGGTCTATAAACTTCAAAAGTTAAAGGGGTCTGACGGGTTTCCTGACCGCTTTACAAATTTAATCAGGAAGTTCGTCAGAAAAGGATATAACCCTTTTGTTTTACAGCGCACTGCATGTTTTGTGATTGACCCCTCTACAGTCAGTCATTACGCTTCACTTTGCACTTGTGCGATGACTGGACTACCTCTTGGGACTCTATGATAGTACCTACTGAAACCCCAACTAAGAGAGGTGGGTGCATGAGCTTTCGTCCCTCGGGTTTTCTGGTCGTACCCTAGATTGGTTTTCTCTTTAGCTGCAACTACTATGGTTTTTCAGTACGATTCTGGATACATCCTGAGATGTTTATTATTTTGTATTTTATCTTTAGTTAGTTTCTCTGGATGTGGACTTTATTTTAGAGAATTCCTTTTGATGGGATGTAGTTTTGTTTACACTGCCTTGTCTATTTGGGCGCTGAAGACAGGATAATAGCGAGGATTGTGCGCATATAAAATCGATTCAAGCTAACCAGTAGGGCTTATTGCCTACGGACCGTTCCAAGTCGGTAACCTTGTCTTCACCACCCTTTCTGTTGTTTTTTGTAGTTTCAAGTCCTCCTTCTTTGCAGTACAGTGCGGACCTACGATGCCATTGCGTTCGGACGCTGTGGTTTCTATAGGACCCTATATATCATTTTGGGTTGTAAAAGAATTCCGTGTCTGTTCTGTCTGGGTCTTCAAACAACATTAAAATACCTTTCATACTCAGTGCTGGTACATTAATGTTGATATTCCAAACGGTATCAGATTTGTTTGCATTTATTTTTCTATGTCGCAAGATACGATCATACATAAATGACATCTTACCATTGGTTTGCTGTCTTATTTGTCTGGTTAATTCAACATCACTAACCATATCAAATTCCAAGAAAATATTCTTTATTACATAAGATGCATTAGCATCACTGCTTTTGATAACTTCGTATAATCGTTATACGTTAAATCATATTCTAACCTATCACCAAGCCCCGCTTGATAAAATGGCATATGACTTTCTAACATTTCAAAGTCCAGTGGAATACAAAATATATTTCCATAAGCTGCTGCTACAGCTTCATCATCAGCGTCTGAGGAAGCATCATCTGCACCAACTCTATGTTTTAGCATGTTTGCCTCACTAACACCTTGGTAATACATGTTTAATCGTTCGGTGGTGCATTTCCATAAATCTACATAACAATGATATATATCACCGTCGTCTATTGACATGACTTCATTGCCACTTATTCGTATTGCCATTTTTTCACAATTGCTCTACCCAGATTCTTGTATATAGTAGCGTTGGCGTCTGTACTTTTAAGTTCTATTTCAAAGGCAAGACGAGCAGTACGCGGAACTATCACATCATTAGTACTTAGATTGGGAAATCTCACAAGCAGTTGCTGGTTTTGGTCTATTGTTGATGGATTATTAGTTATTACTACACTTGTGCGGATGCCCTTGGCACCATGAGGTTCTCTTAGTTTTCTATAAGGGTTGAGTTTGTTTCCGTATGCAGACATTGTTTTTTATGTTTTGAATATACTTTTTAAAATTAAATAAAATAAACAATGGCTGAGGGTAGATTTGTGTATGAAAATCCCACTTATAATCCAGAGATGGATGAATACTTTAATAATGATGATAATGATGATGCACTGATGATACCTAATGAGTCTGTTCAAAGAAGTCCTCTTAATCAAAGCGACCATATTGCTGACTTTAGTGGGGAGGAAGAAACCACACTTGAAATACGCAAGAAAAATCTTGTAAAATCTTTTTGTAATGAAATAAAAAAACGATATGAGATGACACCGCTCATAACGGATCATAATCAGTTTAAAGTATCAGATGATGGTAAAAAATTATACTGGGTTGTTGGTGATAAAAAAATAGAAATAACTACCGATCGAGGAAAAACTACCGATCAAGAAATAACTACCGATCAAGGAATAACTACCAAGCAAGATAAGACAGCATTTATTGCTCTTGGTACTTTGGCGAATAAATATAACCTTGCTATTGGTTCTGGGGGAACAAATGCGGTAAGACAATTTTTGAATTTGCCAGAGTATAACAGTAAAACAAAAATATCACAGGGAGCTCGACAAAAGTTGGGGAGTACAAAAAACGATTTACCAGTCGTGGATGCTATTCCATTACAAGATTTATCACATGTCATGAATAACACAGTACAGTCACTCCATGACTGGGATGAACGTTCTGATGTTGAAACACAAACACATATAGACAAGCGTGAAATGGATGGAATAGTAAAAGCGATGACAACTGTCAAGGAAAAACTTACAAATAACTTGGCAAAACTCACACACCTTGATACAGACATAACAAGAGAAAAACAAAAGTTAGAATAAGCTAAGACTGATAATGATGAATACCAGATCAATAGAATTAGTGACCGCATCAAAGACCTTGAAGCTGAGAGAGGAGCAAGAATGGATGCTATCAATGAAAACAGAGAGGCATTTCGTAGTCAAGTAAGCAGAATAGGAGAGACAATAAACAAAATGCTAAATGAAAATACAACTATTGGTGAACGGCTCAGAACATTATTCAGAGAACAAGGTATTACTATTGTTAGCATTCTGACTGCGTTTGGTATGATTATTGGATTGATAGTTGAGACTATTATTCCTACATTTCCAAGTACTGTACCCACTCCAAAGCCATCTCCAACCCTGATCCATCAAGTGTCAAGGACTGGATAAAAAATCAACTAAGTAATCTTGGTAAACTTCTCGCTTATTTAGCTGGAAAAGCTGCTGCAGCACTTCCAGGAGTTATTGGTGCAATAGTATCATGGCTTTTATCTGCAACAGGTAATGTTATTAATTGGCTTGGTAACAATCTATGGGCTTTGCTTGTGTTGTTTCCGGGTTGTTGTATGTGGCAGCCAAAGAGTGGTTCAGTAAATCTCGTAAATGAGTAATGCAGCAAGACCTATTACTATAGTACCAACAAGTATAGATGTTTTGTTATCTTCGAGTTCAATCGCTATTTTGTTTTATCTCTTGTTGATGCTCCACAGTTTTATGTATCAATGATTTATCAAAGTCAGGATATTCCGGCAGAAATTTCTTTGTTGTGGTGCCTTGAACAGGTTGAACAACTTTCGGTGGTACTGGTTTTACATTCACATCATTATTCAATCCTAATGCTTGCGCATCAGTCGCTATTACAATTTCATTATTGTAGTCTTGTATTGTTCCGATTCTCAACTCCATGTCACTTGGAGACATGTACAATCCACTTCCATAGACAAAATCTACTTTACTTCTTGCATATTTTAGGGTGGTTTCATATCTTGAAATTTGACTGGTCAAGTCAATGGGACTGTTTATTGCGTCCTCTACATATGCCAGAAATTGTTTCTGTGCATCAAATGCCGTTCAAGTTCCAAGTATATCTGTTCTTGTTTGTGATTGTGAGCCAAGGATTGCAAAGCAGTATGTTCTTATGCTGTCATTGATTCTTTCTACTCCTGCTCTTGTAAATCCCACAGAATTATCTAGTATAAAAGTAGACCAGCTGTTGTCTGCTTCAGGTCCTTGTGCAATGTAATCAATGTGGTATTGTGTGTCTCTTTATAGTATGTAAAGCTCATCGTTTTGTTGTCGTATATAGAATTTATCAAATGATGATAACCACTATTTGTCCAGTAATTATAAATTGTTCCTAGACTATCATTATAGCTTTGTTTCTGTCTCCAGTCCGAATTTAAGTCAACGTTAAACTCCTTGCATATTCTTTCGTATGCGTTTCGGTTATATGTGTTATTAAACGCATTCCAATTTGAGTCTTGCGGCATTGCTACGCTCATCTCAAATAATATTCTTCTAACTTGGTAATAGACATGAAATCGAAATAACGAACATGCAGCTTTCAGATGATTGTTGAAATCAACGCCACATCCGCTTGTCGCACACCAAATAGCAAAATTCAACTGATTCTGCCAAAATGACTTCCAATCTGTCCCCCAGCGTTGGACTATAACATCTGATCTGACATATGGGAGTTTGTATTTTTCAAAGATATTGGGGAATGATGCTTTAAAGCCTTTACCGTCTGATGTAATAACTATGTTTTGATTTATTATATCTATCACTTTCTTGCTAAAAGTACTTGAATAGTGAGCATCTGAACTATATTTGAATTCTTTAGAAATTATTTTTTATTTTTTATATATATTAAAAAAAAATGTTTCAAACAGTTTCAAACATAGACAACTCTATTAACTTACAACAGTATATCGATAATAGAGATGGAGATAAGCGCGTTGGATTAAAGAGTTTTACATACACTATCGGTTGGTATAATATTAATCATGAAGTCATAAAAACACCAGACCATACGTATCATATACCAGACGGACACTATAACTTTCAACAGTTGGCTAATATATTTGAAGGACTGAATATTACCCTAACCGTTGATGCACAGAATGGTATAGCCTCTTTAGAAACGCCAACAGAAACACGATTATCAAGCGGTCTTTCAAAAATGCTGGGATTTATAGACAAGAAATGGGTGGGAGATACTCATATTGGAAAACAATCAATTGATTTAGCTCCTTATGAACAGCTATATGTTCATCTGGAACAAGTTAATACGTTAATACGAGTAGTAATTATTTCAATGGTGTGCCAAGCACTATTATAGGAGTTATGCCTGTGGTAAATAAGCAGTTTGGGATATTGTATATACACGTTTCTATCCTGAATATCGCTGTCTTTCAAATGGTACAATTACTGAATTAAAAATAAAAGTCAGAGACGAGCATGGCAACAAGATAGATAATCACGGTTTACCTATGAGTTGCGTTTTAGTATTTATTTAAAAAAATTATATTTAAAAAAAAAAGAAAAAAAAGAGTATATTTGGGCCAACAACACCTGGAGAAGACTTAGAGGCTTTAACCAATCATGTTCGAGATTTATATAAGCGAGCTAGGTCTATTGCTAACCAAGTATATAATCTTAATTATGGAATTATTACAATATTTGTGGAGGCCAAGGGTGCACTTACATTGGGTAAAGTATTCTCATTTGGTAATGGTGGAAGAGAAACAAATGTGGGGTATGTGATGATACGCCCTGGGCGGATTGTGGGTATAGGTTTAGCAAGTGAACCTATAATTGGTGACGTGTCTGTAGTAGTCTCTGTCAATGGTGTTGAAGAATCAAATTATGGTATAACGCTTAACACCACCCTACGCAAACACGATAACTTTGATAGTCCTTTAGATATTAGTGCTGGTTCTGTTATTAACTTTGTATGCAAGGTTGCAAACGCTAACGCTGTGAATACTGTGGCGTCATTATTAATTGAATTAATTTGATTCACCTTTGCATTCAAGCTCGGGATCGTACTTTGCGATAGTCAAATAAAACATAATACATTCACCAACGGTTAAACTAGACGCTGCATTGATAAATGTATCTAACTTTCTTAAAATTTCAAGTTGGCTCAAATCATTTGTTGTAAAAATAGCATTTTGTTTGCTTTTTAAAACTGCTATGATTGTTTTTGGTGGGGTACTTTCGTTGTGTATTAGGTTCACCTTTGCTACTATATCCCATTTCATATAGTTAATCTTTTCCAGTTCACTGGATATTTGTTTTATCACAATTCTTTTTTATCTGCAAGTTTTTTTATCTAAATCTTTTCCACTCATCCTCATCTCAAAATCGTTGAAGTATCCAGTCTCCTCGTTATTCATTCTTTCTTCGTTATGTATTAGAAATAAGTTTTCTTAAATATAAAATAATTATATATACAAAACAGACAATGGAAAGCACTGTAAATGTTTGTCAATTTCTAAAAATTGGATTACGTAAACCATGTAAAAGCAAGCCGACAAAAGATTCTGACTATTGTAGTTTGCATAAATATAGATTTAAAAAAAGTCATGTATTACCGTGCCTAAAATGTGGAAAAGGCACTTATGCAAGGTATTAAATATGTGTTAGTTGTGGTGCTCATTTGATTAGAATGAGACTTGAATACTGGAGGTTAAAGTCGTACAACGTCGAGTGTCTTAGATCTAGACGTAATTGAGGTTTGAGATAAAAAAAAACATAATCCAAACTGTGTTAGTCAAACTATATTTTTTTTATCCAAAATTTGTTAAAATAACAAAGATAAGTACGTTGTACAAAGAGATTATAAAATTTTAATTGTACTTGTGTAGTCACGTTTGTTCAATATATAAACATCACCCCCTACAACTTTGTAGAAAAAAATAGTATTTTTTCTACAAATGTAAGCAAGTATCGAAATAAGAGATAAATTGATATAATATCTCGAATACTAAAGGTACGTTTGTTCCATATATAAACATCACCCCCTACAACTTTATAGGAAAAAATTATTTTTTTCTACAAATGTAAGCAAGTATCGAAAAAAGAGATAAATTCATATAATATCTCGAATACTAAAGGTACTAAAAACTTTTTCAAATTATAAAATTTGAACTTACACTCTTCAGTACCTTAGGATTTCAAGATATTTGTTTTTGAGCCAGAACCCCCATAATGCATATATATGAGTTAGACATACACAGTGATGAATTTGTGTTAAACATACACAGTGATGAATTAGACATACACAGTGATGAATTTGTGTTAAACATACACAGTGATGAATTTGTATTAGACATACACAGAGATTAATTTGTGCTAGACATACACAGAGATGAATTTGTGTTAGACATACACAGTGTTGAATTTGTATTAGACATACACAGTGATGAATTTGTGTTAGACATACACAGAGATGAATTTGTGTTAGATAAATTTGTATTAGACATATACAGTGATGAATTTGTATTAGACATACACAGTGATGAATTTGTATTAGACATTCACAGTGATGAATTTGTGTTAGACATACACAGTGATGAATTTGTGACATACACAGTGAGGAATTTGTGTTAGATGAATTTGTATTAGACATACACAGTGATGAATTTGTATTAGACATACATCGTGATGAATTTGTATTAAACATACACAGTGATGAATTTGTGTTAGACATACACAGTGATGAATTTGTGTTAGACATACACAGAGATGAATTTGTGTTAGATAAATTTGTATTAGACATACACAATGATGAATTTGTGTTAGACATACACAGTGATGGATTTGTGTTAGACATACACAGTGATGACTTTGTATTAGACATACACAGTGATGAATTTGTGTTAGATGAATTTGTATTAGACATACACAGTGATGAATTTGTATTAGACATACATCGTGATGAATTTGTATTAAACATACACAGTGATGAATTTGTGTTAGACATACACAGTGATCAATTTGTATTAGACATACACAGTGATGAATTTGTGTTAGACATACACAGTGATGTATTTGACATACACAGTGATGAATTTGTGTTAGACATACACAGTGATGAATTTGTGTTAGACATACACAGTGATGAATTAGACATACACAGTGATGAATTTGTATTAGACAAACACAGTGATGCATTTGTGTTAGACATACACAGTGATGATTAATTTGTATTAGACATACACAGTGATGAATTTGTGTTAAACATACACAGTGATGAATTTGTGTTAGACATACACAGTGATGAATTTGTATTAAACATACATAGTGATGAATTTGTATTAGACATACACAGTGATGAATTTGTATTAGACATACACAGTAATGAATTTGTGTTAAACATACACAGTGATGAATTTGTATTAGACATACACAGTGATGAATTTGTATTAAACATACATAGTGATGAATTTGTATTAGACATACCCAGTGATGAATTTGTATTAGACATACACAGTGATGAATTTGTATTAGACATACACAGTGATGAATTTGTATTAAACATACACAGTGATGAATTTGTATTAAACATACACAGTGATGTACATTTTAAGATGTTATGGGAGTTTGCAGAGTGTATGACTCTTATAGCGTAGCTTGTAAGGTTCTTAATAATGTTGTAGTGACAAATGACAGTTTTTTTAAAATTTGTTGGGACCACCTAGTAAATGGATAACTATGATATCATTGGAAAGTATAAACCCTCTCCAACAAGGATCAGTTGAAATTACTTGCGCAAAGTGGTACGAGTTTTGGCAGTCAACGGTTAAAATACACGACACTCATAAAACAAAAAAAATATTGTTTTAAACATAAATCACCAAAGAGATAAATGAACAAACTCTAAAGCAATCTTTTGCAAAATAAATGTGTTAGGTATTTTGTGTTCAACTTTCAATAGAAAAAATATTCCATATATGTCACTTATTTTTGGAAACAGATGCGATAAATTGATGCATAAAGGGAGATAATAAAATTAAAAAATGATCAAACATATGCAGCTTCGCTTTTATCGTAAACCACTGGTGGATCGATATCAAATGAAGTATTAAGCCTTACTGATTACAATCTGCATCTAACATGTGTTTTAAAATACATTAATTTAAAGAAAACGTTTCTAAAAAGAGTTATGGTGAAACCAAAAGACATAATCAGTTTTATGAAGATTTATTATGTTTCTAAATTTAATATTTGTTGTTTGCGTTTAACAAGTTTAAATTTAACTATGTTTTATTATATGCGTTATGAATTGCCTACATTAAGCTTTAAGATGGATATCAGTGTATTGAACTATTTAATATTTTAACTCACACACAACACGGAAGTGTTAACCGGGCTATCCTTGTATCGGAGTCTATCCTTCGAGCACTTTAAAGAACCATAGGAATATATTCGATAGTAAGTGTAATTCACATTTCCTAAACTGTTTCAATGCGATACCAAGGTGTTAACCCTTTTATATGTATAGTGTCACATACTTTTCTTCTATATATCCTTGTAAAAAAATGTCCTGTTCGACTTTTATACCTTCTTTTGAGGTTAAGTTCACTTTTTATACTTATGATATGTGAACTATATCTTTGTGCATATGTTTCCACCAATGGCAACTTTTTACAATATGCCGGAATGCATATTACATCTTCCATTGTGATTTTAATCTTTTGCATTGTTAAAGTGTTATGTTTTTTCTTAAGTTACATTTTCACTTCACTATGCATGACAATGTTAAGTTCTCCTTGATATTTTCCTTCTACGATAGCATCATTGTTCTGGGCTTGAGTTAGCTTTGTTACAAAAGTGTTCGTCTGATTTACACTTACAAAGCTCAACTAGAGCCAGTCGATGGAAGCCATCATAAAATATCCGTATTTTCGATATCTCAATGATACCTCAGCTTATTACCTTGAACGGTCTAGAAGGATTTCACAAGCCATTTTCAGGCAAAACACTAAAGTCCCTGACCTTGACCTTGATGATGAAGATCAAATTTCAGACCTTTAGTGACTACCTCATCTTCAACAACCTTCCCACAACGTTTCAGCTTCTTACCTCGAATGGTCTGGAAGGAGTTCCGTCGAAAAGTATTTTTTTTGAAGAAAAAAATGAGTAGTGAACTTAGACGGTCAAGGTCAATAACTACTGATGGAAGCAACAAACACAAACAAGAGATACAAGTAGCAGACTCGGTTTTATTGATTCTGTTCATGAGAGATAATGTAAAGTGCAACACATCTCACGTCTCCTAACACTGATTTAAGCAATATTCTACTTTAAAGCCACAAAGATTGGCCTTGATGATCCCACAGGATCAGTAAGTAATAACACTACTACTTTGTAGTCTTTTTACGGCCGCCACACAGTACTAAATAAATGCTAGTGTGAATGTCAATAAATACTGAACAGGGGATCTCTTGGAAGCAAGAATCATAAACAAGAGATAAAAGTAGCAGACTTATCTTAAATGAAAACCTTTTGACCTAATCAAAATTTCTGTAAAGACGGATTATTAATATCTCGAACCGTTCAGGAGTAGTTCCGTCCACAAGGTCGTGACGGACGGACTGACAGAGTGACGGACGGACTGCTTCAAAAACAATATATCCGATTTCTTCCAAAAAATGCGGTTATCATGAATGACATGTTGTTTCTTATGCTAACGCATGATGCTGTGGAACATGACCGTTTACAGCTGCAAATGCATGATGTGTTACGAGAAGATCTGATGCCATTTATCCCATAAAATACGTCTGCTTCAATCCGTTATCACTCATTTCCCATCTATGTCTAACAAGGAACTCATGCTCCTGTTTTGAATTATCGGCATTCATCCTTAGTGTTTTTTGAGTCGAGTTTACAGGGAGCTTAAAAACTGCCTTCACATCATGGTGGAAGCTTTGCTAAACAGATAAATTTTAATCCGACAACTTCATTCATAGTTTATCTAAACTATGGTGAAACACTGCACAATGTTCCTTTGGGTCTTACACAAATGGCTGCTAAAGACCTGTTTCAAAACCCCTGTCATAGCCTGAGTCATCTTTAATTGCTACTCTATTTTTGAAGCTAGAAGCACTATTTACCTACATCACATTGATAATTGTTTTATTTCCAATTACATAAAATGATCAAAACAGAGTCGCAACCGGTCAGTCAAGACCTGCAGGGGAAATGCACATTTAGAGTCACAAATAGTGGTTTGTTGCTCCAGATACCGATACATGTTCCATTTTCGCAGTGTCGATAGGTAAACTGGCCTTGTAAAGAACAATGTTTTACATGTCTTCTAGTATATCTACGAGCATTTCCAAAAGGTACAGGTAACTATCTTGCGTAGTTAAAATGTTTTATGCTGACGAAATAAGGCAGCATACTTGCCTGCGTCGCGAGATGTAATATCCAATCACCCGATCGTTCCGCCCTAATGCTGGGTAACATCAACTTTTTCCAGAAACATAAATCAGAACTTGAATGTTGCAGACTTTGAGAAACCGTAAGCACCAAGTTCTTACCTGATATGGCCATTTCAATTGCATGGCGTCATCTGCTGAATCAATGGATGCTTTATCTGAACCATTATAAAGTGTTTCTCTTATCTGCCAAAACGTGTCAAAAAACAAAAAAACAAAAGAACGACACAAGAAGCACCGTCATTAGCGCTTCATATGTTGGTGTTAGCCCAAGAATACTTCTGTGGTACTCTTTCCAGCCAACATACTCTCAACTGTAGAAGAAGCATATTCATTAGAGTATGTAAGCAAATCTATTTGCCTAGCGTCACCTTATACCCTTCCTATCTGCTAGTCGAACACAATGTGAATGGAGTTATGTGGACTTAGACCTGAGTTCACTTGCTGTACAACTGCATCAATTGCTGGTCCATCGTCTGAATATGTCTGTCTTTGCCTGACAATACTTGATAGAGATAGACGTGTATATTTGGTGGACATACCGGTTGGACTTGTATATTTATATGATAGGAGCATACAATGCATTCGTATTAGGCTCATGGAATCCTTCTAGACCGTTCAAGGTAATAACTGGAAAAAGGCCAACAATATATATTTTCATTAGATGTCATATCAATAATTGCAGTGTTTCGGCAAGGCATAGATCTCAAGACATCTCATGTGAAGTATTTAATATTAATTCCAAAATTAATTACTAAAGCGAAAGTTATCTTGCTGAGACTGGTCTTGTAGTAGACTTTTAAAAAGTAATTGTAGTTATTAAAACATGTATAGCTTATTTTCATGCGAAATTTTGCTTGACTGTTCCTTATTTCTTGGAATTAAAATAGAGGTACTGTCGTCACCATCTTTCGTTTGAAAGCACACACTTGATAACGAGTGAAATGTATCTACTATTGTCATCTACTGTTTGCTATAACAGGCACAGAAACGGAATTTATTCAGAAGATTATTAGCTTCTTTGACCCAAAGTCATATACCTAATTTTCGGTGGTAGACTGTATCCTGTCGAAGAAAAGCAACCTTCCAAATACTATATCAAAGGAAAACAACCTTCCAAAAACTATATTTGTATTCGCAAGTGATATGGATTCTCAATAGTGAAGAAGAATCCACCATTGGTAATGGACACACTTTTTTTAACTATTTTACACGCAGGTATAAGGCAAGAACAATACAAAATCAATTAGTACTTTGAATTGCGGGAAAAAAAATGCACGTTGTGAACATTCTTAAACTTATATAATTATACAACCGTCTTGATCGCAGCAAAAAATGAGTAGTAAAGTATCTTTCCAACATTAAAATCAGAGTAGTTCATGTATGTATTGTACAGAATAACGAGTAAGGCTAATCAAAAAAGTGAATAATTTATATATTCATTAAGAAACTAATAAGATTAGTACAGCGCCATTGATTAATTATCTCCCTTTATATACAGTTTAAAATTATTTTGGATAACCAAACATATTTAAAAATATGTGTGTGATATTTGAAATTATGTATAGTATCAATATATTGCATAATATAACAGTAACTTTAAAGCAACAACAAAATACTTTCATATGATTAGTAGCATACATGTTTAAGCATTAAAATATAAAAATCGGAGTAGGAAAAGTTTCGTCATAATTTGAGAAAGTTTATGCGTTTTATATTATTTCTTTTGTAGTAAATCTGTTCTTACATATTTTATTACATTTTCTTATTGAACTAAAATGAATTGATTAATTAATTTCACGTGAACAGGTATTAAACAAAATGTAATTGTCCTAATTTAAAAGAAAAATTGATATTTTTAAGTATAGTATTATTCCTTATATTTAAGAAATAATTTTAGTTAAACATGAAATATAGCATACACAATTATTTTACGTACGTAGGAAGATGTTTATATTCATTTTTTAACGAAAAATGAGCTATCAATTCTCTGAAACTTATAATTTTAGTCGGTAGCTAATATTTTGCTGAAATTTGTTATTTATGGGTTGTGGTGTTCAGGCGCCATTTTAAAAAAAACTGTACCACTTTGTGCAAGTAATTTTGGTAAGATCGTTTAGTACACATAATTACCTTTCATTTGATATATATCAAGCCCATTTTCTAGCTGGTCCCAACTAACTCCTTAACTAAGCGACTTTTTCGCATATTGTCACTGCAACATAATACAACCTACACGTGACATACTAAACATTTGAATTACATAAAGCGACGATAATTATCATATAAACACACCATCGCAGCACTTTTGTTTTTAATGCCATTAAAAATAAATTAGGAGAAGGTGGTGTTCCATCGTTTTCAAAGAAGAATATTTATAAGTTAGAAACAGTTGTTAAGGAATGTTTTTTAAATAATAGAGCCTTAAAAAATCCACAGTGTCCAGCTCATATAAATAGTTAGTGATATAAAGCAATCGCTAACATTTACTTGTATACACCTCATGTCAATTCCCCATGTTAAATTACCATAGACCGCTATTATAATATTTCGCGCTGTCGTACGCTGTTGTAATGTCACACCCTGGAGTGACGTCACGGGAGGGCAGCATTTTGTTTAATGTTACCCTCACCAATCACATCATCTCGGAATCAACGTATTTCTAATGATAAAATCTGACGTCACATCATGTTTATACATAGATATTGGGTTTTCCCCCACGACCAACACGTTATGCGCAAATAGAATATGTATTATGTATTTTTTATATCTTTAAAATGTTAAAAAGTGCTTTTTTTTTCTATAGATAAGATAATATTTTTGTTGATCATAACGTGTTATTTAAATCAAAACTGCTTAACAAATAAATAAAAAACCTTCTCTTTTTTTATCAGAACGAAATGGATATTTTTTCACATATTCATTTTCCTAAACAACTTTTTTTTTCCGGTATAATCAAATAAATATTGAATCCCAGTAAGGGTGACAGTGGATATTGTCAATCTTCGGTAAAAATAATGTCAAATTCGGCTTTGCCTCGGTCGACATTATTTTCCTCAGGTCCACTGTCACCCTCAGAAAGATACAATATTTATATAATGGTAACGTAACGACGTTTATTAAAGATTAACTGAACGTGAGATACGCCAATATGTGAAATGCATAAAGTGACGGTGATGCATCGCGCCTTCGTTTGTCTTCATTGCGTTTAAGAAAGTTCACATACAGAAAAAAAGTATAAACGTATAAATTAGGAAATCGTCGAACACGATAAATACAAAACATATCGCAGTCTCGGTTTGATTGAGACTGGTCATGAACGGTAGTGAAACGTGCTTGCTACCGCTAACGCCATCTAGCCTGGGTTGAGCCCCGGGTTGAGCAGAACTCAATATTTAAAAATCAAGTCCCGAAGCTGATATGCAAATGACGGTGAACATGGAACCTTCAATGAGGTATTTTCAACCATTCCATGGCCAGTGGCGTTTAGTCCCGGTTTCTAACGTAACGCTTTGCCCTAAACGAGAAAACAATGGGCAAAATAAACAAAATGGAATTTATTTGGGAGCAGAGGTTATGTAGCCTGCGTATCACAGGTAG
>JAWPHD010020938.1:0-29884 GCA_037043455.1 Cyrtodaria siliqua | reverse complement strand
ACTTGGTTTTCAATGTAAAATAAAATAAAATAAATAACCTCTTCTTAAATCAGCCGTATATCATACATGTGGTCCAATACGCCAATTTTAAGTCACCTGACCATTATTGCCCCTGTCACACAACCGTTACGATGTTTGGCGACTACATAGAATTGTTTTTGTTTTAACCTTTTTGATTACTATACATGTGACGTCAATGACATTACGTAACCAAAATGACTCAGCTAACGTAAGTGACTTAAATAAGCGTTTACATGGATCGCGGCGAGAGGACGTTAAAGTCATTGGCTAACAGGTTATTGGTTGCTGGACTTAGATGGACTAAGATGGACTAAGTTTTGAGGGGAGGCATAATGAAGTAACACAGAAGCTATTTGTCAACAAAATTAGGAATGTAAATACAGTATTTAAACAGACAAATTCTGAAATCTAAATTGTACACGGAGTGTCTTCGATCGACTGTTGAAACCAGAGTAGATATAATGACACGGAAGTATACGGAAGTATACGGAAGTCATGCTAGACTCGATAAGTCAGTGCAGGTCAGCATAATATTCAGCATTTAAGGGACGTACTGACGGTTAAAAGAATAGCTCTAAAACAGCAAAGAATGAGAGAAAATACTCTAAGAAACAAAAATATTCAAGTTAAAACGTTTTTGTTTTTTTGTCCATTTATTTTTAGTTATTTTTATTTTATGAAATACTGGAAGAGTTTAATATCCGTTGATATATGAAAGGAGTTAAAATCCCAATGAAAACGTATATATACGATAAAAACATTAAAGCATTGGTGATGCGTTATTATCCGTCATATCGGCACTCGACCAATATCGGCCCGAAGGCTGCTAAAGCCTAAAGCCTTCGGGCCGATATTGGGGTCTCAGGCCGATTTTATATAATAGCGCATCACCCATGTATTAATCTCTAATTATTTACGTATTACACATAAGTATAAGACAGAACACAAGTTACTGATTTATCAAAAGTTCATAATTATTTGTGCATCTGTGTTCATAATTTAACAACATATAACATATTAAACAAGACATTATATTTTAATAATTATGTCCAGGCAATCACCTATTATATCGACATTTTAACTTTATAAGACCCATACATATTCAAGTCAAGGGGGAAAGAGTTATGTAAATTGGCGACCAGAAATATTATTAATAGACTTAACATTCCTTAAAACGTCATTCATTTATTTAAATTGTTGATGAATAAATTGCTTTACCAACTCAGATCCGATATAATATGCGGCCAAGATAATTCAGAAATATTTTCTAGATAGAAAGCGTCTAATTCCTTAATATGAAAAAGCATCTTCTATGAATGGTGAAAACCAAAATAGGATTTAATTTGAACATAAAAAATACAAGCAACAAAAGTATGAAAGGGGAAATATTTGACGCAATTAGACAGATGGCGGCAATGTTTGGAGTTCTCAGTCTGCAGTCTGTATGCATATCGAGTACTTACGAAGTAAGTGCAGCCCGGAATGATATAAAGTTGTCCGAATAGAGACCAGAACATGCCCGAAATGTCTTGACATGTATACTAGCTTCCTATGATTTCAAGGGTTTTGTGGTATCATGGTATTGTCCAATCTATAAAACAGTATGCATCTCTGCTAAAATATGATAATTATTTTATAGTTGTGATGACTTTAGGTACGTATAATAAGCTAATTGAAAAAGAAAACTGTTTATCATAAATAAAAGGATATTTCAAAATAATGCAACAATGTTGACCATTTCCTTATGATCTTTAAGATTCATCACCCTTAGTCTCCATAAATGCAGTTTCCATTACCTTAAAGTTTATAAAAATCATCCAATTTTAGTCTGATGAGTCTGTTATAAATTAATGTTTCTAGAAATGGTTTCTCATTGAAACTTATACCAGTTACTAACAAATACAGGATACCTTGATACCATAGAACTTTTAAAATAATAAGCTCAATGAGGGTACCCTACTTTGTCAATCTAATTATGACAATTTTTCGTAACATTGATTAAATTTTTCATCATAACAATTTAGTAGAAGGGTCACAGAAAGCATTTGAGTTTCCTTTTTCTTTAAATATTGTTTGGAGATTACTTTTTTCGTCAAACCATTTAAGTACCATGATACCATAGAACACCATGCTACACCAGGATCAATCTCATTAAAATCAGACGCTTTATCTCGTTACGGTACCACTACATCAGAGAGTATCAAAGCGTAATTAGGATCTGATTTTAATGAGATTGTACCAGGATAAGTGTGCAACGCTATAAACATAGGAAAAATAAACAAACATGACAAAAATGGTCCTATAGAAATCACAGCACCCAAATGAAATGGAACTGTAGCACAAACAATGAGCTTATTAACTATACAATAAAAACAATAATACACAACACAAAGAGTGGTGAAGACAGGGTTACCTCTTCGTAAACACTATTAATTTATCAAATAGGAATTCATTTATTTGACAGATTGTTTTCATGAATTCTTACTACTAATTGTCATCACCATCATACTTGTGTGAACTGACGGGATAGTATGCCATGAATACCAATATTAAACTTGTGAAGTGACATGTATCACTCATTTTATATATGTTATGTTGATGTGCAATATTTGCTATAATGTTTTATAATGTATCTTCCTCTTGTAGGAGTTTTGTATGTTATCATATAAAGGAACTAGAAGTTCGTTCAGATTATGCATATACATATGCATTACAAAGGTATAAAGGCATGTGTAGTGTACCAGATGAGTTAATATATTATAGATTTTATAAGAGAAAATAATATAATCTAAACATCAGATGCAGTAAAGTACAGTTTAAGAATAATATAAGAGTATGTATGTGGGTGGGTGGGGGTTTTAACGTCTTGTGTGGGTGGGGTGGGGGGTTAACGTCGTTTTTAAAATTGTTTAGTCATATTACGATGGTATGTAGCAGTGATCTCTCTGCTCTATTGTACAGTTCTGGCACACTGGAATACCTCGCCTTAGACACATGGCATGATAACCCATAAAGTCACATTATATTGACACCAGGCCGACCCGACACGGTACTACCATTTATATGCTGAACGTCATGAAAGTTGTTTATTGCATACGCATTTACTATCAATGCAACAAGAAACGTTAATATCATCATATTGGTTGTGTAATGTATACTCATTCGTGATTGGTCAATTTTCAGTTCATGTCAAAGAACGTATGACACGTGATATTAACAATATTGATTTCATTGTACAAATTCCCACGATGTAGTGATAATATGTTAGTTTTTTCAAATAAATGTTTGGTGAAAATTGAATGTTACAACCTATTTATTGTTATAATTGAAAGAATGAGTATGCAATAAAAAAAGTTATTAGATTGATATTGAGATATATGCACTTTTTCCTAAAGTCGCGCAATCATAATACGCGAAAGATCTCATGCATACTACCCAATAAAAATATAAGAACCTATAAATACAGGTCAATATAAGATATTGACGCCTGTCTGTAGATTAGCACTATATCAACCCCTCTCGTTGTTAATAACAATGACATTGAACTGTGTATGTTCAGACATTACGAACACACTTACGTAAATTACACAAATGTATGCCATTAAGAACCTTAACGATGTTGCGTTGTAAACCTTCGCTTCGCACCGCTGCGGGTTCGAATACCACTGGGAGCTTGACTTGCAAGTGAGGAAGTGCCGATTCTTACGGATGGCGGGATGTGTACAGTAATGGTTTCACCCAGGAAAAGTGAGTGATCTGCCTCCACCAGAAAATAAATCGACCGTCGTATATAACCAGACATGTGTTGAAAATGACGTAAAACACCATACAAACACCATACAAACAAACAAACAAACAAACAACGCCATTAAGAACCGAGAACATTCTCCTGACGCACGATGTTATATAACAACCTTTTTGCGGGTCAAGAAAATGACCAAATAGTGGTCACTGAACTGTTACCTAATGGAAATCTTTATTTTTTAGCTTTCAGGTGTAGTTTACTTTCAAGTGATACACGTCAACTTTGAGATATTTATTGAGAGTTGAAATAATTGACTGTTGTTTAACGACTCATTAACACAGTATAGGTTATTTAGAGCCTCCCCAGCGAGAGGGAAAGGTTACATAGTAATCCGGGAACCGTGCCCTACTCTTATTATCAAATATAATCCTGTGGTTCTTTAACGTGCTCGGAGGAAAACAGCTACACGGGAACGCCCGGTTTACGTCCCCATCCGACGGACGAGGCTAAGGAAAAGTGGCTTGCCCAAGAACACACCGACGAAACTCAGTGGCACCATGGAGGATTTAACCCGGGGCCTCTGGTTACAAATCCGCCGCGCTACCGGCTACTTAAAAATAAGTACTATATGTTACTTCAGTGTCCGCCTAACATCGGACTGAGTTGAATTGGGGTTTTATGGCGCACTAACACAACACGGTTATATGGCGAATATCGGATAATAAAAATTTAAATGACAACTTGTCTTCATTTATTTTGCCTTATTGCTTGATGCAATATTTAGAGATTAATACATAGCGTCATTGTCCGTCATATCGGCCCTCGACCCAAATATCAGCCCGAAGGCTTTAGTCAAAATGCCGATATGACGGGCAATAACGCATCACCCATGTTTATTTTTATCATATATATACGCATTTTCAGTGGGATTTTATCTTCTTTTTTTTATATCAACGGATATTATACTCTTACCGTATCTCATAAAATAAATGTAATAATAATATAAAAAAAAATGGACGAACTAAACACAGTTTTAATTGTATTGTTTGTAGAGTTTTTCTCTCATTTCTTGCTATTTAAGAACTGTTTGTTTTTGTTTTCAGTACGTCCCTTGAATGGTCTGAGTGCAACTTATTGGTCGAGGTCCGGTATGACGGGCAATTACGCATCACCCATGTTTTAATATTTTTATCATCTATATTCGCATTTTAGAGGGATTTTATGTCTTTTTTAATATCAACAGATATTAAACTCTTACAACAGACAGTTTTAATTTTTATTGTTTGTAGAATTTTGCTCTCATTCCTTGCTGTTTCAGAGCTGTTCTTTTGGTTTTCAATACGTCCCTTGAATGCTGAACATCCTTATCTAGAAGAGTACGATGATCATCGGCCTACATATGCTCGAATAAGGATCGGCTCATGCTAGTCTGCACTGACAAGTGCTATTATATCGTCCAACTGTTTCTTAATTTATTTCGCCTCACATATCGAGCGAAGCCACTCCGTGAACAATTTAGATTGTAGATTTTGTCCGTTTTACTGTATTTACATTCCTCATTTTGTTGACAAATAGCTTCTGTGTTACTTCACTATGCCTCCCCTCAACAATTAGTCCATCTAAGTCCATCTAAGTTAAATAACCACAAACGTGTTAGCCACTTAAGCTAATGTCCTCTCGGCGGGATCCATTTTAACGCATATTTAACGTCACTTACGTTGGCTGACGTCTCTTCGGTTACGGCTTTAACATCAAATGTATAGTCTCAATTAGGGTAAATCTAAAACAATTCAATATAGTCGCCAATTATCGTAATGGTCATGTGATCGGGCCAATAACGGTCAGGTGACCGGACCAATAACGGTCAGGTGACTTAAATTTGGCGTCTTGGACCGCATTTATGATACGGCTGATTTCAGAAGAGGTTATTGTAGGGTTATTTTGTGCATATTGCGGACCAAAATGCGTATACATATGATAAACTGAACTATTGGTCATAAATAAAAATCTTCAGAATTTTCTAACTAGAAAAATGAATCCTAGTTTTCGAAAATTGGTGAAGTATTTTAGGAGTTATTGCCTTTAAGAGATATCAGTTTGCTGAGTCCCCGCAACATCGGTATAACAATACATGGAAACAACTAAACTAAGAAACAAAACATAGTTTAATGAAACGGTCATGGCATTAACAAGTTAAGGTCAGTTAATAGTAACAATATGAGCATGTTGAGCCTATCTGTTTGCATTCTTTGCTTTTTTGTGCTCAAAATGCTGATTGCAAGGCATATAAATACAACTGAAAATACAAATAAATCATTTCGTCATGAATAACACATTTTTGTGTTATTCTCAACACCAACCTTAAAACACTTCTGCGACTAGGCATATCACAACCCTCATTTTATGGAGATGTGGGCTATAAACTTCGTAAGTTAAAGGGGTCTGACGGGTTTCCTGACCGCTTTACAAATTTAATCAGGAAGTTCGTCAGAAAAGGATATAACCCTTTGGTTTTACAGCGCACTGCCTGTTTAGTGATTGACCCCTCTACAGTCAGTCATTACGCTTCACTTTTCACTTGTGCGATGACTGGACTACCTCTTGGGACTCTATGATTGTACCTACTGAAACCCCAACTAAGGGTGGTGGGTGCATGAACTTTCGTCCCTCGAGTTTTCTGGTCGTACCCTAGATTGGTTTTCACTTTAGCTGCAACTACTATGGTTGTTCAGTACGATTCTGGATACATCCTGAGATGTTTATTATTTTGTATGTGTATCTTTAGTTAGTTTCTCTGGATGTGGACTTTATTGTTAGAGAATTCCTTTTGATGGGATGTAGTTTTGTTTACACTGTCTTGTCTATTTGGGCGCTGAAGACAGGATAATAGCGAGGATTGTGCGCATATAAAATCGATTCAAGCTAACCGGTAGGCCTTATTGCCTACTGACCGTTCCAAGTCGGTAACCTGTCTTCATCACCCTTTCTGCTTCTTTTTTTTTTTTTTTGTCTCTTTCATTGTATTATGTAGTTTTGTTTACACTGTCTTGTCTATTTGGGCGCTGAAGAAGGATAATAGCGGGATTGTGCGCATTTAAAATCGAGTCAAGCTAACCAGTAGGCCTTATTGCCTACCGACCGTACCAAGTCGGTAACCCTGTCTTCACCACCCTTTCAGTTTTGTTTTTTCTCTTTCATTGTAGTTTCTAGTTCTTGTTTGCAGTACAGTGTGGACCTACGATGCCATTGCGTTCGGACGCTGTGGTTTCTATAGGACCCTATATATTATTTATTTAATCTCGATGTGAGAAACTCAGATATTGAGTTTTCTCACTTATCAGTGAAAAACAAGTATTTTTCACTCAAAACCAAGAAATACCCTTTTCTAGATTATATTTTATTTATGATATGCAAATATTCAAAGTGAGATATTAAAGGGACATGCGGCAATCTTGAAGTATGTATCAAGCGTTAAATGAACACCCGATACTCTTATAGTATTTATCAAGCATTAATATTAGTACCTAGAGATGTTAAGCATGTATTTTTTGGAATTTAATCTTGCTTGTATATAAATGCCATCTAACACAAATGTATGTTTATATAGTATGTAAACATGTTCATTGGCCATATTTGGCTTACAACTATATACATATATACTTAAAAATACGAAGTATGATAAAAATGTGTAGTTGTTTAATTTGTCTTTCAATTTTTCTTTATTATTCTACAAAAGTTTTAAATATATTATTGAGGCACTATCAACAATAAATAATATGCGAAAAAGCTATTAAATCTATTATTAATAATGATTTTATTTACAAATATGTCAGTTCTATAGAATTACGCGAGCTTTTAAACAATCCAGTTTTTACTGTGTCCCTGATATGATCGCGTGTGTTTTAGTTTACTGACGTCTGATTTAGTGTTGAGTGCCACTTTGACACGCCATGGTTTCCTAGAACCTTCACGCCACCATTTCCTGGAACTATCTTGATAGAACTGTCTTGAATAAGCAACTGTTCTTGATTTTACAAGAATAATGTCATTACTGTTGAATGCACTTTGTATACGCATAGTTCTACAACATTGTGTTCTTGATAACTGAATTGTTTTTGTACTTTACAAAGTTATCAACTGCGAGGACAAGTGCTTAAATATTTATGTTTCAATAATGTTCTAATCAGTTATTATTGCATCCTTTAATAAACTATTTAAAACTTTGCGTATTGAACTAATACATGTTGACAGCATATCCTCCCATTAAAGTTACGCTATGTTAGTATTTAGAAACTGCAATTTTCTCAAATGAAACCACTTCCTTAACAGTATCTGACACATACCGCGTTTGGTTGTCATTACATGCTACTGTATCTATGACGTTTCAGAAAGAGTTGTTCTATATGCAAATTATTGTGGTGAACTTATATCAAGCGCTATAATATGTCTCTAACATAGTGTTTAGTACTGCATACTCAGCACAAACCACTGCTAGAGTATATTGACAGTGTTTCATCTATACTACCCGTTAAAGACACAATTTCAATTATGTTACATTCCCATTGCAGACGTACTTAATCACATTACTACAAAGTCTGCAATTCCACCCTGCTTTACTGAGTTAAGCAATCACTAAAATGAGAAAAATGGTCCTATAGAAATCACAGCACCCAAACACAATGACACGGTAGATCTGCATTGCACCACAAACAAAGAGCAAATTAACTATACAATGAAAAAGATAATACACAACATAAAGACTGGTGAAGACAGGGTTACCGACTTGGAACGGTTTGTAAGCATTAAGGTGTACTATTAGCTTAAATCGATTTAAAACCTTATTCCTGTAATAGTTTATATAACTGAATATGACATGGAATGCATCTGCTTAGTCTTTTGTCGTGTTTCCCTTGAGGGTGAACAAGTAATACAAGCATCAACTGTTTAACACTTATAAATAAAACACAAGTACATGCAACTGAAGAACTCTATTTACAACAAAAACAATAGTAATATCTGATGTAAATTATGAATGTTCTATGCTGCAGTCACTGCCCATTAGGCAACAGCTTTTAGCACCTGGTATTACTGTGGGTTGTTCTGGCTAAAACGTCATTGCCGATTTCATAATATGCGCTATCAATTTAAAGAGGTCAGACCAGGCTTGCTCCAGTTCCGAAGTCCACTTGTCCCCCATGACCGGTTGTATTGCCCAAATAAACTGCGGTCCAATCAACTGAAATATAGAAACATATTTAAATAAAACTTACCAGGATATACAAGTTAATATTCACGTATATTTTTCCAATAAACTGCACTCCAATCGACTGAAATATATATACAAAAAATATTTACGAGTATCGTGCAAATGAACAACGGTTCAGACGGAATACACAGACTAACTTTTCGGTAAACTGTGATCCAGTCAATTAAAATATAAAAAATAAAAAATAAGAGTATTGCCCAAATAACCTTTGGTTCAAACGAAAAAACAAACAGAACTGTGCATGCACTGCTCATATAAACTGCGATCCAACCAACTGAAATATAAACATATACCCTGCATTTGTATTATTGTGGTCCCCCAAATCAACTGAAATATAAGCATATACAGCCTGTATTGTTCATTGCTGTAGTCCTATTAACTGAAAGATTAACACATAGCCTGCATTGTTCATTGCTGTTGTCCTATCAACTGGAACATAAACATACAGCCTGCATTGTCCATTCCTGTTGTCCTATCAACAGGAACATAAACATATAACCTGCATTGTTCATTGTTGTTGACCTGTCAACTGGAATATAAACATATAACCTGCATTGTTCATTTCGGTGGTCCTATCAACTGGAATATAAACATATAACCTGCATTGTTCATTGTTGTTATCCTATCAACTGGAATGTAAACATATCGCCTACATTATTCATTACTTTGGTCCTATCAACGGGAATATAAACATATAACCTACATTGTTCATTGCTGTGGTCCTATCAACGGGAATATAAATATATAACCTGCATTGTTCATTGCTGTTGTCCTATCAACTGGAATATAAACACATAGCCTGCATTGTTCATTGTTGTTGTAGTATCAACTGAAATAAAAACACATAACCTGAATTGTTCATTACTGTTGTCCTATCAACTGGAATATAAACATACAGCCTTCATTGTTCATTGTTGTTGTCCTAACAACTTGAATATAAACATATAAACTGAAATGTTTATTTCTGTGGTCCTATCAACTGGAATATAACATATAACCTGTATTGTTCATTGCTGTGGTCCTATCAACTGGAATAAACATATAACCTGCATTGTTCATTACTGTTGTCCTATCAACTGAAATAGAAACTGTTCATTGCTGTTGTCCTATCAACTGACATATAAACATATAGCCTGCATTGTTCAGTGCTGTGGTCCTATCAACTGAAATATAAACTCATAGCCTGCATTGTTCATTACTATGGTCCTATCAACTGGAACACACATAAACTGTCATACGTAAATATCTATGTATTTCCACGAATATTGCTCTCCGATAAACTGATATAAATTAATCTGCAATCCAACTAAAAGAAAACAGATTTATAAAGTGTCACGATGCTTTATTAAAGAAACTAGAGTACCATCCACACGGGAATTATTATAGTACATTGTTTGACGTGATATGTTGATTACAAATCTCCATGTTATCAATCAGGTGTCAGAGAAACAACACAAATAATAAATATCATCCACAATCTGGACATTATATTTTGACTAATAGCAAACTAAAGATATTAAAATACTATAAATCGCTTGTATTGACGTAAACTACCATATATACCATCTTAATATGATTCCATTTCGTAAATTGCAATATAAATATAACAATATATAACAAGAGGCCCAAGAGGGCATGTAGACGCTCTACTGGCTAAAACGGCTCTTATATCAAGGGTTGTCGTCATAAAATTCCAATCAGTACTTCTTTTTTCCGAACTTGTCCAATATTTCATTGCTATATCGTGATTTGCACAACTAGACATCATACCGAGATTTCCTGCCAAATTTCGTAGAAATCCAACAAGCCGTTTAGGAGGAGTAGCACCGACAAGGAATTTAAAGTAAAAATGAAAAAGGGCCATAACTCTGTCAAGAATCAGCGAACTGGAACAAAAGCGCGATATGCACAACTAGACATCTTACCGATGCTTCCTGTCAAGTCCTCGAAATCCAACGAGGCGTTAAGGAGGAGTAGCGCCGACAGGAAATGTATAGTAAAAATGTCAAGGGCCGTAACTCCATCAAAAATCAACGAACCAGAAAACAATCGCAATAGGCACAACTAAATAATCATACCAATGCTTCCTGCTAACTTTCGTCAAATCCCTCACAAACCTATGACGGTGTGAATAATTGGATCACCATTAATTTGGTAATTGAAATAAAACAAAAAAACTTTCGTCAAATTAATCAAAAAAAATAAATAAAAAAAAATAAAAAAAATTAACAAAATTTAAAAAGAAAAAAGTTAAAAAATAGTTAAAAAAAAAGAAAATAATAATAATAATTAAAAACTGATTTGAAAAAAAAAAATGAAAAAAAAAGTGACAAAATATAAAAAAATATTAAAAAAAATAATAAAAAAAATAATTGGTATTCAAGGATCAAACAATAAATGAAGGTGCTAGAGTGTTCATAAGGCAGAAAATGGCATATTTTAGCAAAGACATAACTCCAGCATAAATTCTCCGATGTTTCTATGCAAGCTTGGTGAAGGTGCTGGAGTGTTTACAAGACAGAAAATGGCATTTTTCAGAAAAAACATGGGCCATAACTCTGGTGTTACTGATTCCATTTGGCTGGTTTTAGAACTTGTCCGAACTTTCAATGATATTAACAATCTGTGCAAGTTTGGTAAAGAAGAAATAATACATGAAGGTGCTAAAGTGTTCAGAAGGCAGAAAATGGAATTTTTCAGGAAAAAACAAGGGCCATAACTCTGGTGTTACCGACCCAATTTAGCTGGTCATCGAACTGTCCAAGCTTTCATTGGTATTAACAAACTGTGCAAGTTTGGTAAAGATCAAATAATAAATGAAGGTGCTAGAGTGTTCACAAGGCAGAAAATGGCATTTTTCAGAAAAATCAAGGGCCATAACTCTGGTGTTACTGATTCCATTTGGCTGGTTTTCGAACTTGTCCGAACTTTAATTGATATTAACAATCTGTGCAAGTTTAGTAAAGAAGAAATAATACATGAAGGTGCCTGAGTGTTCACAAGGCAGAAAATGGCATTTTTTAAAAAAATCAAGGGCCATAACTCTGGTGTTACTGACCCAATTTAGCTGTTTTTCAAATTTGTCCGAGCTTTCATTGATATTTACAATCTATGCAAGTTTGGTAAAGATCAAATAATACATGAAGGTGCTATAGTGTTCACAAGGCCGAAAATGGCAATTTTTCAGAATGAACAAGGGCCATGACTCTGGTGTTACCGACCCAATTTAGCTGTTTTTCGAACTGTCCTAGCTTTTATTGGTATTAACAATCTGTGCAAGTTTTTTAAAGATCAAATAATAAATAAAGTAGCTAGATTGTTCACTAGGCAGAAAATTGCGTTTTTCAGAAAAAACAAGGGTCGTAACTCTGATGTTACTGACCCAATTTAGCTAGTTTACGAACTTGTCCGAGCTTTCATTGATATTAAGAATCTTTGCAAGTTTGGTAAAGATCAAATATCAAATGAATATGCTAGAGTGTTCACAAGGCTTAATATGGCATTTTCAGCAAAACAAGGGCCATAACTCCGGTGAAACTAATCCGATCTGGCTGGTTTTGAATCTTTTCATTTATATAAAGACACTGACAAAGTTTCGTAAAGATCCGTTTAATAATGAAGGCCCTAGAGTGTTCACAAGGCAAAAGTTATCGGACGACGGACGACGGACGGACGACGGACGGACGGACGACGGACAACTCACCATCCCATAAGCTTCGGCCAGTAGAGCTAAAAACTGTTCCAATTTTCACAAGCACAAAAAATATCTTTCGCATTTTAACCCATTTTTGTTATTAAATCCAAGAAACAAACATATAAGAACATACTCAACAAGAGGCCCAATGGGGCCTTTGGGCGCTCTACTGTCTCAAGATAAAGTTTTTGTATAAGGGGCCACAAGTCTTTCAACATTATTCAACCGGAACATGGTGATGATATACGCAACTAGGCTTGGTACTGATCATCCCTGCAAAGTTTCGTTGATATCCAGCCAGAGGTTCAGGAGAACTAGTCTAGACAACGTTAGTGTATTAAAACCTTTAAGGGCTCATAAAAGAGTATGAGAGTGGACCTTTGGAAACGGCCGAACACGACATATACGAAATATTGCAGTCTCGGTTTGATTGAGACAGTTCATGATTTTAACCATCCCGAAGATGGCATGCATATGGCGGTGGACATGGAGTATATTTCTTCCCCATGTCGTACGGCGTATGGTCCCAGTATCTAATAAAATTAAATGCCCCGAAGAGCGAAATAAACATAATGGAATTTAGTTGGGAGCAGCGGTTATGAAGCCTGCGTATCACAAGTAACAGCCAAAAGACTAAATTAAAAAGCAGACAAGATATCCTATGAGTGGTTAAACAATACCCAGAGCCTTTTATCGGCCGGAGTAGTGGAACCACCGAATCAAAAATTAAGTAAGAAAACAAAAGAAATTGAAAATGTACCACCGATAACTAAATATAAGTTTCGGGCTCAGCGATCTCCAAAGATCGAATGAATAAACGTCCTAATTGCAAGCGCATGGAGACGTTTTACTGCCGCCACACTGCACAAGCAACGCCTGTGCTATATAAAAGAGTATGAGAGTGGACCTTTGGAAACGGCCGAACACAACATATACGAAATATTTCAGTCTCGGTTTGATTGAGCCTGTTCATGAACGGTAGTGAAATATGCAAGCTACCGCTGACGCCCTCTAGCCCCGGGTTGAGCAGAACTCACTACTCATACAATCAATGGTACTAAATATAAGTATCGGGCTCAGCGAATTCCAAAATTCATTCAACCTGAACATGGCAATGACAGGTGCAACTAGGCTTAGTACTGATCATCCCCGCCAAGATTCGGTAAAATCTGGCAAAGAGTTCTGAAGAGACTAATCTGGACAAAGTTTGTGTATTAAAACATTTAAAGGGTCATAACTCGGCCAGAAAAATAATTAAAACAAAATACGTTTTTTGAGCTTTCATTGATATTAACAATCTGTGTAAGTGTAAGTTTGGTAAAAATCAAATAATAAAGGTGCGAGAGTGTTCACAAGACATAAATTGACATTTTTCAGAAAAAAACAAGGGCCATAGCTCTGGTGTTACTAACCCAATTTAGGTGGTTTTCGAACTTGTCTGAGCTTTTATTGATAATAATAATCTGGGCAAGTTTGATAAAGATCAAATAATACATGAAGGTGCTAGAGTGTTCACAAGGCAGACAATGGCATTTTTCAGAAAAAACAAGGGCCTTATCTCTGGAGTTACTGACCCAATTTAGCTGGTTTTCAAACTTTCCGAGCTTTCACTAATATTAACAATATGTGCATATTGCATTTTTCAGCAAAACAAGAGCAATAACTCCGGTGAAACTAATACGTTCTTGCTGGTTTTCAAATTATTTCGAGCTTTCATTGATACAAAGACACTGACAAAGTTTCGCGAAGATCCGATTAATAATGAAGTCCCTAGAGTGTTCACAAGGCAAAAGTTAACGGACGGACGACGGACGGACCATTTTTGTTATTAAATCGCAAGAAACAAACATGTGAGAACACACTCAACAAGAGGCCCAAGACGGCCTGTGGACGCTCTACTGGCTCAAGATAAGGTTTATGTATATGGGGCCACAATACTTTCAAAATCATTCAACCGGAAGATGGTGATGATATACGCAACTAGGCTTGGTACTGATCATCCCTGCAAAGTTTCGTTGATATCCAGCCAGAGGTTCAGGAGAACTAGCCCGGAAAAAATGTTGGTATCAAAATCCTTAAAAGTTAAAGGGTAAAGTGCTGCCTTGTTGGTTAGAGATTAGATCATGGCGGGGATTTCTTTATTTACACTGTGCTGTTTTAATGGGATGACAGTAGGGTAAGTGTGAGGTTTGGTGCACCTAGAACCGGTTTAAACCCCCAGTGGCCTACTTTGCCACTGACCGTTCCAAGGCGGTAGTCCTATTGTCAACCCTTTTGTGTTTGTGATGTCGTTTGCATTTTTTTATTAATTTTGCCTTTTCGTTTGTCTGTTTGCGTGTTTGTTTTTGTGTTTTGTGGTTGACTGTCGTCCTTGAATGCTGCTTTCCCTGTCCGATATTTTTATCCTTCATTTCGTAAAGATCGCATGCAAAATGAAGGTCCTATCATCTTAACGAGGGAAAATATAGCATTTTAACTAAATCAAGGGCCATAACTCCGCTGTTACTTGTCCGATCTGGCTGATTTTCGAACTTGTCTGAGCTTTGATTGATATAAACAATCTGGTAAAGTTGTCCGTCTCCTGTTTTACGAAAAAATAATTGTATTTACATATTGGTCTTTTAGCTGAATCGTGTCCAATCAGTATAATGGCTGTAAAACCGGTGTAAGTAGGTATGACAAGTATTAAATCTTACATTTCCTGTAAAGAACGACTTTAACTAATATGCTACTTTCTCACCTTGTATTGATGTGTTCGTTGCCACCAGATATTTATTTTTCAGCCTTTGAGTCCCTTAATTGGTAATTGTCAAACTATGAATTCGCAATTTCGTAGTATGAGACAATTAGTGCTGTATGCCAACGGTGCATTTTAAGACCAAGGTTTTCTCTCTTTCACAACCCTAGCGCACCGCAGTTTTGTCAACAGTTACACCATACCCAGTGATGTACATCCAGACCAGCAGTGTACACAACTCTTACTAGAGGAAAATTACAACCCACACCAGTAGTGTACGCACCTCTAATTGGAAGCGAAGTACACTAACACCAGTGCTCTTACTAGCGGCGAGGTACACCCAATACCAGCAGTATACAAATAGCTCCTGTTCTTGGCGATGTACACCCACTATCAGCGATGTTCATAAATCTTACCCCCGAACGATTACTATTTAATACCGCCTACTATAAAAAAATCTGGTATACATGTAGCTACTGCATTATGTGGGTCAGCATAACAAAATACTCCGGTGTCAGCAAAACAAAATAATCCGGGGGTCAGCCTAACAAAATACTCCTGGGGTCAGCATAACAAAATACTCCGGTGTCATCCTAACAAAATACTCCTGGGGTCAGCATAACAAAATACTCCCGTGTCAGCAAAACAAAATACTCCGGGGGTCAGCCTAACAAAATACTCCGGGGGTCAGCATAACAAAATACTCCGGGGGTCAGCATAACAAAATACTCCGGTGTCAGCATAACAAACTACTCCGGGGGTCAGCATAACAAACTACTCCGGGGGTCAGCCTAACAAAATACTCCGGGGGTCAGCCTAACAAAATACTCCGGGGGTCAGCATAACAAAATTATCTGAGAGACTGCATAGCAAAACACTCTGGCAGTCAGCAAAACAAAAAAATCCGGGGGTCAGCCTAACAAAATACATCGGGGTCAGCATTACAAAATTATCTGAGAGTCAGCATAGCAAAACACTCTGGCAGTCAGCATAACAAAATACTCCGGGGGTCAGCATAACAAAATACTCCGGTGTCAGCATAACAAAATACTCCGGGGGTCAGCATAACAAAATACTCCGGGGGTCAGCCTAACAAAATACTCCGGGGTCAGCCTAACAAAATACTCCGGGGGTCAGCCTAACAAAATACTCCGGGGGTCAGCCTAACAAAATACATCGGGGTCAGCATAACAAAATTATCTTAGGGTCAGCATAGCAAAACACTCTGGCAGTCAGCATAACAAAATACTCCGGGGGTCAGCATAACAAAATACTCCGGGGGTCAACATAACAAAATACTCCGGGGGTTAGAAATTACTCCGGGGGTCAGCCTAACATAATACTCCGGGGGTCAGCCTAACAAAATACATCGGGGTCAGCATAACAAAATTATCTGAGGGTCAGCATAGCAAAACACTCTGGCAGTCAGCATAGCAAAATACTCCGGGGGTCAGCCTAACAAAATACTCCGGGGGTCAGCCTAACAAAATATCCGGGGATAAGCCTAACAAAATACATCGGGGTCAGCATTACAAAATACATCGGGGTCAGCATAACAAACTTATCTGAGGGTCAGCATAGCAAAACACTCTGGCAGTCAGCATAACAAAATACCCCGGGGGTCAGCCTAACAATATACTCCGGGGATCAGCCTAACAAAATACATCGGGGTCAGCATAACAAAATTATCTGAGGGTCAGCATAGCAAAACACTCTGGCAGTCAGCCTAACAAAATACTCCGGGGATCAGCCTAACGAAATACATCGGGGTCAGCATAAAAAATTATCTGAGGGTCAGCATAGCAAAACACTCTGGCAGTCAGCATTACAAAATACTCCGGGGGTCAGCATAACAAAATACTTTGATGACCAAACTTCAAGAAAGAAATAGTACCGGAACAAACGAATAAACAATGCTCTAACGGTATGTCTTTCACTAACGTTAGAACACAACATGGACATTATCATGTACCGTTTTGTAACAGGATTGTAATGCCATGTCGTTATAGAGGAGATAGTTTAACATTGATACCCTAATTACACGTCACAATTTACGACTTTCAATAAAGGACACTTTTCCGGATTCATTTATCGTTAGTTTTAGCAATGACTTTCTTATTACTCGTTGCATTTTATTGCTTTATATGTCCTCTGCCAGACTTACAAATTGTCAATTACATGGCGTTAGGAGCCTTTTGTATCTCTTATTAGCAATCTAATAATGACTTTGCCATTTATGTTTGAATTCTATACTTATTCTAATGGTCAAGTCCGATGAATATTTTTATTGCTGCTTGTTCAATTTTATTGCAATGAACGTGAACCATGTGCACTTGTAACATCTATAAACAATACCATTTTCAGTAATCCGGTTACGAGATAACTCATGTCAAATTACTTGTCGTGTCACCGATTTGACAGCCAAGATTAGGCTTTTCTGGCGGTTTCGTTTCTGCCATGTTGAGAGATACGGTTATGATACTATATTATTTACTAACAACGCTATAACAGTTTCCGTTTTTACCTTTCTTACTCTTCCCTATCTTGTTAATACTGCGTTCTTTATATCTGTGAGTGAAACATGGCAATCTTGAGTTTTATTCAAACAGTAACATTTGCTCCTCGGTTTAGTTATCCTGCGTCATTTTGACTTTAAAACTGCTTGCATATAATAAATAAAAAAAATTGAGATTTCAACTTACTTCACTATTTTACCGCATTTTTTAAATAAATTACTGGTAGAATATTATAAAAACTAGTAATATGCAAAAAAAATTGCTTTGAACTATTCTAACAATTAATATTAATGATTGAACAAATGCAGTTAAGAGGAAAACTAATGGGACGCCATGAGGTTTTAAAAAATCATGATTGCCGTGTGTCCCTTTAATGTCGTAAACAGCATACTCAATTTCCAGGAGATTAATATGATAACTGCAAAGTTCCCAGTACATTTCACTCTTTTTAATTGTTGTGTTGCTTAATTGAAGTAAGGCGAACGTTAAATATATTTCCTTTTGATTATACGCACGCCCGACATTTGCTCTGTACATTACGTGCCATACAAAATTTATACGAACACCCCTTTATTATATTTTATCGGTGTAAATGTGCAAATTATAGTTCTTTCCACATATTTACTACGTCCCTTATTTTTTAATAGTTTTATCTTTATATATTTACACTAATTTTTAAATAATACTTCATTTTTCATCAATTTTTGCGCACAGTATGACCTATGTATGTGTCGACGTGCCGTAAAACACCATTCATTCATTCATTCATTACGTCCACATAGCTGATAGCTAATCAACAGTTCTTGCATCATGTATACTTACGTCCATGTAGTCGACCTTTGCTGTGTACATTACATGTCGTGAACCAAGTTCGTGTAGATTTTTTTCTATCGTGTTTTCTTCGTGTATACAGTTTAGGCACTTATCTACTGTTCCCATGACCCTCATTGCGTGTGATCTCAGCTGTTTACTGTAGATCAGGTCCTCCGTGGACAAACCTTTGAATGGCATGAACACGTCTTGAACATCCGGGTGAGTAGCAAACAACCTGTAAAAAAGGCATAGAATAACTGTAATATTCATATTTAGCATGCCATCAACACCCAAACTTAACTAGTCAGGGATCAGTATATACACAGATGGACAGTTGTTGTACTCGGCGTTCATCATTGATGCTAAACTGTTTTGAGTTTGTATAAAAGTAATATTGATTGATTAAAAACATAATTTGTAATGTACAGATACGTTTTTTTATTTAGGTTTGTTCTATATTTTGGATACGTTTAATTTAAATTTGTATCAAACATTTTGATTTGTTCATATAATGACTGAGAAAGAGGATAAATGAAGTGCTAATTTCAATGCTTCTTAACTTCTTCAAGATTGCCTCTTTTACAGAAAGGATGACAGCGGGCCAGAGAAGTCTTGTAATAGCGAGGATTGTGCGCATTAAAAATCGATTCAAGCTAACCAGTAGGCCTTATTGCCTACTGACCGTTCAAAGTCGGTAACCCTGTCTTCACCACCCTTTCTGTTGTTTTTTGTCTCTTTCATTGTAGTTTCTAGTCCTTGTTTGCAGTACAGTGCGGACCTACGATGCCATTGCGTTCGGACGCTGTGTTTCTATAGGACCCTATATATCATTTTGTATTATCTTGATTTACAGCCAAACAGAAAATGAGTTTTGTGCAACTCTATGTATCCAAATGCTATATAGAACATTTACGTATTTTCTTTTTTACTACGACTAATAGTATCTATCCCTAAGAAGTTAAATTGAATAAAGCTAATGTTTCTAATACTGCCGATTTGTTTGTCGATTTACATCTCTCGACTGAAATTGGAAAAATAATAAGCAAAACCTATGACCAGAGAGATATTTTAATTTTGAAATTGTTAATTGTCCCCATTTGTTCTCCGTGCAACACCTTTAAGTCATGTGTTGTATGTTTCTCAACGTATTCGCTTCTCCTAAAAGTAGTTAATCTGACGATAAACTTTCGTAACCTTCATATAACTGAAACGATTCTCCATCCATGCTATACCATTATCATAAACATCGAAAACTATTGAAACACTTTATTACAAACTTCGTAAGATTCTTGGCCATGATTTTCACTTTTATTCAGTCTTTATTAAACTAGTTAGAAATGTTATCAATAGAGGCTATGGTATCTTATTTTACAAGGCACTACATGTTTAGCGGTTGACCCATTTACAGTTCGCCATTGTGCTTTCCTCTTTGAATGTGCGATGCCAGAATGAGTGTGGACCCTATGATGCCGTATATATACTCGGTTGCAAAAGACAGTGTGCACTTTTAAAATTCAAATATTTTCTTTTATATTTATAGTACAGTGTTCAGCCTTTACCTATACATATATACATGCATCTTTATCTGCCAATGGCAATAAATCGGTCAATACACAGTTGTTTTGCACGGGAACAGCTTTTGTGGTTTTTTTTCAATGATTTGCCCGTGAAACTCGTGGAAAGGGTCCGTGTAGATAAAAACATGTTTGGTTGAAATCTTTTACGTTTGGATAAACGAAAAAACACAACACATGTTATTTCCTTCTGTATTTTCAATATGCCACGGCTTACCAAAAACCAGAGGGTTCAAGATTTAGTCATGCATACGACAGCGAAACGCTGCTGTCGCTAGGGCATGTAATTGCCGTAGAAACACAATCACTAAGCTGAGTGGTAGGTTACAATCTGATAAAACTGCGCTTTCAATCACAATTAAATTGAAAAAAATAAAACAACATATGATTTTGACCCCTACCCTCTTTACCTGTTAACCATTCTCCAATGAATTAAGCTATCGTAAAACAAATCCCAACTTGATATTGGCAATAGAACGGCAAAAAAATGATACCCTATATGCCATATTTCGTACATATTTTGTACAATAAATTTAACAAAATCCTGAGTGCACACTTTTTTTTGCAACCGAGTATATTAATCCTGAAAAGGATGGTAAGATTTAATGTTTATCTTCAATCGTGTCTTGTGTCGTGCCCATTGCGGTTTATTATATTGTTAATCGGGGGTTGCTTTGTGGTTATATAGGATTTTATTTCTTTACATATACGATATATAGGGTCATCTTAATTTGTGTTTTACTAAAATTGAAAAGTAATGCTACATATTTTAATAAAGGATATAGCCTTCTAGGACTGTCTTTATTTTTCATGTCCCATTTAATTTGGATGACAATAGTGTAAGAATGAGGTTTGGTGCACCCTAGAACTTGGTTTAAACCCCAAGCGACCTATTTCATATCGGTATCCCTATTGTCAATCCGTTTATGTTCTTGGTGTAACACGCTTGGCATCTACTTATCCATGTTTTTGGTATTTGTTTTGAATGCGTGTTTTTTGTTGACAGTTACATTTTTTGTTCGAACTGTATGCTTACGTTTGTTGCTTGTATTAAGTCCATTTGTCTTTTAATTATTTAGGCCTATCACGTAATTATTACTAGTTTTAGTATTTTCTAACTTTGTTGCACGTTATTATGAAGGATGTAGCTAAGGTATTCAAAACATCAATAGTGTCGAAATGCTTTAATTAGTATCTTAATGAATTATAATTTTAAAATGATCTACAGTTTCACTATTCTACGATTTAATTGTTGGATAAATTTATCATGGGTTTAGCCATTAATATTTATTGAAGATCCCCTCTTTCTATTTTGTTCATCTGTATTTCCTCTTTAGTTCATATTTCTTAAATTTTTTATCAAACAAGTAGTTTTGCTTCATTTATATTTGCGTATTGAGATTATTTTTGTTGACTGTTTGTTAATTGTTCCTCACTATGTGAGTAGAGTATTTTGATTCATGAGATTATAGGACAGTTTGTAAGAAGAGAAATATAAATCATCATGGATTCTCTCAACAAATAACGTATACATTTGAATAATGTAATATGTGTATGCTATGTAAATTCGCAACATGCTCTTCTCAATTGAATCATGCATTGCTAGACCGGACAACAAAAAGCAAACGTATGTAAACAAAACTATTACAAGAAGCGCCGTACGCGTATTTAAATTGCAAATTGTGTATGATTGATTAAGTTTATACCGGATGACAGTATCTGTAAAAGGTCTGAATTGGAGGCAACAGGGTGAACGCAATTGCCTAAAATAAAGTAAAGTTTATTATACCACAATATCAAGCTGCATCACCTAGTGTCACTACTTAGATCTCTTCTAATAAATTCGTTTTACGTTCCCGATTATGATAGACAGTTTTTTTTAATCGTTTGATTATTTAATATCGATTGACATCTCCGGTTAGAATATATTTATTTTTGGTGAATATTCTTGTTGTATTTATACAGATGAAATGAAGACACGACAATTTATCATGCGATATTGATTGTTTTGGACCACTGAATAAAATGGTAACCAAATACATTTTACATAATTAAATTGTAACTTTTGCTTTATTACAATGAAAAACTTCACCAGATTATACCGGTTTTTATCGTAGGCTACAGTGTTTAAATAATGGCGTGTGAAGGTTATTATACAACGTTACTCTTTGTTTAACAGAGTTATATAGAGGATATTGGTTGTTTTGGAGTGAATAACAGATTGTATTTCATCGAGAAGTGGTAAACTTTATAGTTTCACGAATACGAAACAGGAGTGAAAACTTTGAAGTTTGATCACTCCGAGATGAAATAAAATCTGTTATTCACGAAAAAAAACATTCTCCTTCTTTTATGCTTTATAATCTGCATTTATAAGTTCTGCTTTATACGTGTACTACAGTATGCAGAAAAAAATAAATAAAATTTGACGACGCCATTGGCTTAGTATGATACAATTGCTGTTTTTAATTCCCCATAACTTCTGAACTATACTCGGTAAAAAAAGTTTTGGACCAAGGTATATAAAGTCATATAAAAATAAAACTAGTGGACAGAATTTAAGTATCTTTTTTAGTACCCAAGGTCTACCCTACACGGTTAATCTGGTACCAGAAACATTAAATTCCAAACAAGATTTGATTTTAAAAAAATATCGCGAACACACAAAGTGTCTGTAAAAAATGTCCATAAAAAGTAACATTCAAGTAACCAATAAAAAGATTATTATTTTTTCGCAAACTTTCATTGTAAACGATAATTATTGTTGATTGTTGATCTATTGTCAATTATCAACTGAGATAATAAGGGTTATGGTCAAATGTCACGGTTCACCGATCATTGTACGGGTTCGAACATTGCCCTGGTCCAAAACATTTTTTACCGAGTATACTTAATCTACAACTCAATTTATTTTTGGTTTATCCTGTTCTACTTTAAGACTATTCTTAGTTAACTTATTTCCGATCTAATGATATAACATTTATAGCAACTTTCTGAAAAAAAGTAGTTTTTGAAAAAAATTACCAACTGACATATTTCACTGTAAATGACTTCTGAAATACTTAACCAGTTTTAAAAACTAGAGTTCATTTTCTTAGTTAAAAAGTTACAGTCGAATGAATATATTATGCAGTTATTTTCTAAACAAATAAAAAAAAAATATGATGTTGAAAAAAAATTAGTTCCGGAAGTGAAATAATAAAACTTTATATTTCACACGTATGAAATACCACTTTTATTTCATTGCTAAAATCCATTATTTCACTGCTAAGCATAACATCAAATAACCTATCAGGTGTAAATGTAACTATGATTTTCTCACATATTAACGTTCGTGGTTTTTGAATTTCTGAATGTTTCGATGTCTTAAAAGATTTGTTTGTTTGGTAACAATTGACAATGGTAAAAACAATGCAAAACAAATGAAATAGCTTCCAGAATATGTTCAGTTGTTATTTATAGTGGTACTCGACAGTATCAAATGGTTCTGTCAATGTTTTGTTCTCCAACAATTGATATAAATTTTCATATTAAAAACAAAAACAAACATAACAGACTTGTGAGCCGATTTGTTTGCCTTTGTATATGCAGTCAGAACCGAACGAAAGTCCTTAGTCTGTTTATCGTATATAATACATGCTGGCATTTGTAATTCCTGACCAAACAGGTTGGAGTGCATTGACAGTTTTAGTGAAGTTGTAAATAGGCTTAGACAATTCCTTAATTCCTAAATAGTTATGTATCTGACTGGAACGGTATGTCGAATAGTAAAATCAAATCTGAACCGCAAAGGTCTATATAATAATATGGATTCAAACTAAGACCTACTTTAAGTCCATATAAAGGCGATGTTATTTGTGTGTACATTAACCACATGAATATAATGTAAATGTGGATATACAATTCGAAGAGTCAATGCAGTATTCAAGGACAACAGTCCACCACAAACACGCACAGAAACAAACAACAAATAAAAATATGAATAAAAGGCAAAATGAATAAAAGGCAAAATATGACATCAAAAGCATAAACGGATTGACAATACGGATACCGCCTTGGATCGGTCAGTGGCAAAAAAGGCCTCTGTGGATTTAAACCAGGTTCTAGGGTGCACCAAGCTTCATTCTTACCCTATTGTAATCCCAACAAAACGGTAGATAATGTAAATATAACAATTGATTAAAACTGATTCGCGTTTATGCAGTTTTAACACCGGTAGTGATAGGCAAATTTACTAAACCTGAAGCAGGTTCACTTCCAGCGCGTGCGTTCAAAACCACATAACGTTTTCTGGTAAATTTACTATTCCCTACCGGTGTTCAAAAATTTAGTAGCGCCAGTAGCAATTACAGCAGCTTCATTTTGAATTTTACCGAGTTCTTGTTTTTCATTGTTTGTGAAATTATCGCATATAACATTTGCATACTCTAAAATAGGTCTTATGAAGTATATGTAAATTATTTCTAAGGATTTTATATCTAGCTTGAATTTTAGCTTTATGAATTTTAGCTTTTTGAATAGGTGGCTCCAAAACTCCAGCCTTTAAAGGCTCTGAATATTTTTTAATCTCCCTTTAAATGCGTTGCCTGCTTTTTAATTTAGACTTTTGACTGTTACCTGTGATACGCAGGTTTCATAACCTCTGCGTCCAACTAAATACCATTTTGGTTATTTAGCCCAATGTTTTCTTCTTTAGAGCAAAGCGTTTTGTAAGAAACTGAGACCATACGCCGCTGGCCATGGAATGGTGTGAAAATACCGCATTGAATGTTCCATATTCACCGTCATATGCATACCATCTTCGTGATGGCTCTAATTTATGTACTTTTGGCATTTCAAATATTTAGTTTTGCCCAACCCGGTGCTAGAGGGCGTGAACGGTAACAAGCACTTTTCACTACCTGACTGAACAATCAAAGCGAGACTGCAATATATTTATTTTGTATTTATCGTGTTCGACGATTTCCAAATTTCTTCTTTTATCCTTTTTTTCTCTCATTATGTGTATTCGAGACCATGCAATTAATATGTACAAATCTGACACAAAAAATGTATATAAATATCAAAATATATAACAGATTCATCCAATAAAATTGAAAATACATATTAACATTTAAACTCGGGGTACTTATAAGTGTAGTCTAGTATATACTTTTAAGGCAATATTCTGTCTACTATGTGAAAACTTTTTAAATAAACTTGATATAGCAGCGCACTTAAAATCGGAGTAATATGTCACTATTCGTACTTCTGATTTTATACTTAACGGTTTAAAAATGCATTTATATTTCTGACTTAAATAACGGTATCATATCACTATCTGTGGTGGCATTGAATCAATGTTTTGATTTATATAACTTTGAAAGAAACTATAACATGAAATCAGGGCAGTTTGTGTTTGTGTGTATATATGGAGGGGCGTGGTGTGTGTGTGTGTGTTGTTTGGAGAGTGTGTGATTCTACAGAAGTTATAGAAACTCGTGTGAAATAGCTGCTTTTATTCGTGCGGTCATCTGTTTTTTAACGATGCGCACATCCTTCTCCCACACCTAAACTCTGAGATTTAAAAGTTGCGCCCCCTCCACTAAAATCATGTTGCGCTCCCCTTTGCCTCAAATCCTATACACGCCCTAGAAATAAGGATTACTCTGTACTTGAACACCCATATCTATACTGTAACAATACAAAGAGTTTACCTAACTGAAAATAACTATGCATTATCGGAGTCGATAAACATATTATACTACTACTACTTCTTCTTCTACTAATACTACTACTACTACTACTACTGCTGCTACTACTTCTGCTACTACTTCTACTACTAGTACTACTACAACTACTACTACTACTACTACTACTACTAATAATAATAATAATAATAATAATATTATTAATAATAATAATGATATTAATAATAATAATTAAGTTCTCGACTGATACATTTTTCTTGAGCTTGTCGGCGAGATTAGGACTAACATTCGTAATATTTAAAACCTGCTCCATCAGGGAAACCATTAACATAAACTTCGAAAAAACATTGCAAAATTGCATTACCGTAAATATAGATATAAAAGTCGAACAGGGAGTGCAGCATTCAATGACGACAGTCAACCAAAAGCACGCATAGAAACAAACAACACTAGTAAAGATATGACACGACAACACACACATAAAAGGGTTGACAATAAGGCTACCGCCTTGGAACGGTCAGTGGCAAAAAGGGCCGCTGGGTAGCACAAATATACTTTAAATTTATAAATCTTCTTCCGTTTAAGAAGTAGATCTTGGTTTCGATAATATTATTTTGCAAAGGTTTATCGACGTTTATGCTAACGGTAGCCATGATGGAGTAGCATTTTATTTATACAAGTGTTACGAATATTTAAGTCTTCAACTTGACAACAAGATCTAGAACAAATGAATAAGATTAGAAACATACCTCATAAGAGGTTGCATGGGCAACGTCCCCGTTTAAGTGGGGATGATTAACAATGTAAAAATTGATATCATCTCCCTTTTAATAGATTTTGCTTATTGTTTCTCCATTTTCAATAATCAGATGTAAATCAAAAAATCAAGCGACAGTATCAGAAATATTAGCTTTGTTGAGTTGAAGTTCTTTAGGTCTCACTATACAATTAGATCCGTTGTATGTGACTGTAGGGGGATTCATACACCATGCAAATGGTTATATGTTCTTCGGTTTAAAGGGACACACGGCAAACTTGATTGTTTTAAAAACTCTCGGCGTCCCGTTAGTTGTTTTTACATAACTTGCATTTCCTCACTTTTATTTTCTGTTAAATATAATAACGTTTATAAGTGCTTTTACCAAATGTAAAAGAAGTTAAAACGGCAAACCTGGTTGATTTCATAGAAACTAACGCTTTAAAAAATGCGTGCGCATGCGCGAATATGTGTGATACCTCAGTTAAATTAGAGCACGCAAAAATGGTGCTCTGTTACTAGAATTTAGAGATCGGGATTCTTCAAAGGAATATGCCGCAAAAATGATTTAATCTATTGCATACTGATGAGTATCAAACAGACAATACACTTAACTACATAATGGTATATTACAGCTTAATAGTATCATGGTAGCAGGCTGGCGGCTATTAATTCCTTTTAAGTCACCAATATTTCTCAGTTTTATGTAACGGGTTTTATTGTTTTTGATCTGATCAAAAATTTTGATATTGAAATTACTGGATGATATCAAAACGAGAAACAGTATCATTATTTTTGATGATGTGCAGATAATTTAAAACAATAATAATTTATAGAGCCAAGAGGGTATAACTGAAGTTGTTACACGCTAGCTCAAGGTCTGTTTATCCAATTATTTAATACCATGTTAAGTGCTTACCAAAACACTAAGTGTTATTTATTGATGCATCTAATCTCAAATGCAGTTATTATGGCAATGTATAAATATCAGTTCCAGTATTTATTATTCATATTTTCCGCATTTGTCCGTTAATGGACATGATGAGAATAGCCGTTGGAGCTATAATGGAATCTAGCCATGGGAGATGATATCAATTGCAAATGAAATGTGTTTTGTTTGCGTGCTTAGATTATTTTTTGAGCATGCATGTTATTCCAGTTAACATGGTTTTCAATGACATCCGAGTTCGTGATCAACTTTGCGATAGTACAAATATTACTTTCTACCTGTTCAAGTGTCTCCCATATTAAGCCTTTATATTTGCAGCAATGATATAAGCAGATAACATAATGTAAAAGCCTATCAATGTGATAGAAGGGGATGTTCCCAGAGGAACACGTTATCGGGTAAACAGCTATATTTGCAATAATGACATAAGAAGGTAAAACTAAATAATAAAGCAAGCCTATTAATGGGATCGACTTTATTTTGCTCTTCGGGGCATACAATTTTATTAGATCCTGGGACCATACGCCGCTGGATATAGGGGATGAAATAAAGATACAAATATTGCTATATCCACCGCCATATGCTTGCCACTTCGGGGTGGTTAAAATTATGTACTGTTGATTTTTATGAATATTAAGTTCTGCTCAACCCGGGGCTAGAGGGCGTGAGCGGTAGCTAGCATATTTCACTACCGCTCATGAACAGTCTCAATCAAACCGAGACTGCAATAGTTCGTATGTGTCGAGCTCGGCCGATTCCAAAGGTCCATTATCATACTCTTTTTTAATACGTTAGTATAGGGTTGAGTGTATTGAAATTTTATTTTTTTTACACCGTCACAAAGTCAACTTTTCCATACTGGTTAGCACGGTCTTAGTGCATGTTTTTGCTAGTTTACTGATTAACACAAGCAAATAATCGCTTCCTATTTTTGAGGCTTTTTGCACTATTTAATAGTCCCGAGTTTGTCATTGCACATGTATGCTATTAACCTAGCTCATATGACTTATCGCCTAAATAATTCTTTTTTGCTCAGTACATCTATAGTATGGTTTACATTTTCTTCGTGTTAAGAATCAGTTGTTTATTGTTTACTCGTCCTTTTGGATCAACAAGCCAACTGAAGTAGGTTAGAGAATAGTTCATGGCGAGGATTTCTTTATTTACACTCTGCCGTTTTATTGTGTTGACAGTGGGGTAAGTGTCAGGTTTGGTGCACCCTAGAACCTGGTTTAAACCCCCAGCGGCCTTTTCTGCCACTGACTATTCCAAGGCGGTAGCCCTATTGTCAACCCATTTATGTTTGTGATGTCTTATTTGGCATTTTTTTATCATCTTTACATTTGATCATTGTTTCTGTGTGTGTTTGTGGTTGAATGTCGTCCTTGAATGGTGCTTTTTCTGTTCGATTAATATATATATATATATATTTACTTTTAAGCCGGTGATGGGGAGCGTAGGAAAAGTTGCTTACACATTACATTTCATTTCCAGACTCGAGTTGGTTACTTTATTGCTTGATTGTGTTTGTTGCTTGCAAAGGATATCAGTTTTCCTGTATTTATTAACATTCAAACTAGCGCTGTTTTAGTGCAGTGTGGCGGCTGTAAAATGTCTCCCTGTGCTATTCTGGTGCTAGGGTGTGCGGGAGATGTTGTTTCTTAAAGTATCTGTCGTGACCAGACTCAATAAAACCGAGTGTTCTACCTTATTATATTGGTTGTATGTGATGCTTCCAGGATATCTATCATTTAGTAATCATCGACGCTTCAAGCAACATATACAAGACAGGTTATCAATTAGCAATTTACGTCTAATTGATATATTTGCTTTTATGACTTCTCTACACTATATACTACCTTACCACATCACCTTATTAAAGACAAGCTTATTGCGCTCATTCAAAAAACATTCGCTATGGAAAATACTACATGTTTGGCCTGTAATAATATTAAAGCGTTTTTTACTAACGGCAGTTTAGATAATTACACTATGTGGACTTGCTATGAAGTTTGTGAAGCACTCATTTTCCTATTAGATAATATTTTCGTCAGGTATGGAGCCACCGTTTATAGACAAATTGTTGGTATCCCTATGGGTACAAACTGTGCACCACTTGTCG
>JAWPHD010020937.1:0-29885 GCA_037043455.1 Cyrtodaria siliqua | reverse complement strand
CACCTCCCATTGAATGTAGTAAACCAAGCGTAAAACACCTCCCATTGAATGTAGTAAACCAAGCGAAAAACACTCTCCCATTGAATGTAGTAAACCAAGCGTAAAACACCTCCCATTGAATGTAGTAAACCAAGCGTTAAAACACCTCCCATTGAATGTAGTAAACCAAGCGTAAAACACCTCCCATTGAATGTAGTAAACCAAGCGTAAAACACCTCCCATTGAATGTAGTAAACCCAAGCGTAAAACACCTCCCATTGAATGTAGTAAACCAAGCGTAAAACACCTCCCATTGAATGTAGTAAACCAAGCGTAAGAACACCTCCCATTGAATGTAGTAAACCAAGCGTAAAACACCTCCCATTGAATGTAGTAAACCAAGCGTAAAACACCTCCCATTGAATGTAGTAAACCAAGCGTAAAACACCTCCCATTGAATGTAGTAAACCAAGCGTAAAACACCTCCCATTGAATGTAGTAAACCAAGCGTAAAACACCTCCCATTGAATGTAGTAAACCAAGCGTAAAACACCTCCCATTGAATGTAGTAAACCAAGCGTAAAACACCTCCCATTGAATGTAGTAAACCAAGCGTAAAACACCTCCCATTGAATGTAGTAAACCAAGCGTAAAACACCTCCCATTGAATGTAGTAAACCAAGCGTAAAACACCTCCCATTGAATGTAGTAAACCAAGCGTAAAACACCTCCCATTGAATGTAGTAAACCAAGCGTAAAACACCTCCCATTGAATGTAGTAAACCAAGCGTAAAACACCTCCCATTGAATGTAGTAAACCAAGCGTAAAACACCTCCCATTGAATGTAGTAAACCAAGCGTAAAACACCTCCCATTGAATGTAGTAAACCAAGCGTAAAACACCTCCCATTGAATGTAGTAAACCAAGCGTAAAACACCTCCCATTGAATGTAGTAAACCAAGCGTAAAACACCTCCCATTGAATGTAGTAAACCAAGCGTAAAACACCTCCCATTGAATGTAGTAAACCAAGCGTAAAACACCTCCCATTGAATGTAGTAAACCAAGCGTAAAACACCTCCCATTGAATGTAGTAAACCAAGCGTAAAACACCTCCCATTGAATGTAGTAAACCAAGCGTAAAACACCTCCCATTGAATGTAGTAAACCAAGCGTTAAACACCTCCCATTGAATGTAGTAAACCAAGCGTAAAACACCTCCCATTGAATGTAGTAAACCAAGCGTAAAACACCTCCCATTGAATGTAGTAAACCAAGCGTAAAACACCTCCCATTGAATGTAGTAAACCAAGCGTAAAACACCTCCCATTGAATGTAGTAAACCAAGCGTAAAACACCTCCCATTGAATGTAGTAAACCAAGCGTAAAACACCTCCCATTGAATGTAGTAAACCAAGCGTAAAACACCTCCCATTGAATGTAGTAAACCAAGCGTAAAACACCTCCCATTGAATGTAGTAAACCAAGCGTAAAACACCTCCCATTGAATGTAGTAAACCAAGCGTAAAACACCTCCCATTGAATGTAGTAAACCAAGCGTAAAACACCTCCCATTGAATGTAGTAAACCAAGCGTAAAACACCTCCCATTGAATGTAGTAAACCAAGCGTAAAACACCTCCCATTGAATGTAGTAAACCAAGCGTAAAACACCTCCCATTGAATGTAGTAAACCAAGCGTAAAACACCTCCCATTGAATGTAGTAAACCAAGCGTAAAACACCTCCCATTGAATGTAGTAAACCAAGCGTAAAACACCTCCCATTGAATGTAGTAAACCAAGCGTAAAACACCTCCCATTGAATGTAGTAAACCAAGCGTAAAACACCTCCCATTGAATGTAGTAAACCAAGCGTAAAACACCTCCCATTGAATGTAGTAAACCAAGCGTAAAACACCTCCCATTGAATGTAGTAAACCAAGCGTAAAAACACCTCCCATTGAATGTAGTAAACCAAGCGTAAAACACCTCCCATTGAATGTAGTAAACCAAGCGTAAAACACCTCCCATTGAATGTAGTAAACCAAGCGTAAAACACCTCCCATTGAATGTAGTAAACCAAGCGTAAAACACCTCCCATTGAATGTAGTAAACCAAGCGTAAAACACCTCCCATTGAATGTAGTAAACCAAGCGTAAAACACCTCCCATTGAATGTAGTAAACCAAGCGTAAAACACCTCCCATTGAATGTAGTAAACCAAGCGTAAAACACCTCCCATTGAATGTAGTAAACCAAGCGTAAAACACCTCCCATTGAATGTAGTAAACCAAGCGTAAAAACACCTCCCATTGAATGTAGTAAACCAAGCGTAAAACACCTCCCATTGAATGTAGTAAACCAAGCGTAAAACACCTCCCATTGAATGTAGTAAACCAAGCGTAAAACACCTCCCATTGAATGTAGTAAACCAAGCGTAAAACACCTCCCATTGAATGTAGTAAACCAAGCGTAAAACACCTCCCATTGAATGTAGTAAACCAAGCGTAAAACACCTCCCATTGAATGTAGTAAACCAAGCGTAAAACACCTCCCATTGAATGTAGTAAACCAAGCGTAAAACACCTCCCATTGAATGTAGTAAACCAAGCGTAAAACACCTCCCATTGAATGTAGTAAACCAAGCGTAAAACACCTCCCATTGAATGTAGTAAACCAAGCGTAAAACACCTCCCATTGAATGTAGTAAACCAAGCGTAAAACACCTCCCATTGAATGTAGTAAACCAAGCGTAAAACACCTCCCATTGAATGTAGTAAACCAAGCGTAAAACACCTCCCATTGAATGTAGTAAACCAAGCGTAAGACACCTCCCATTGAATGTAGTAAACCAAGCGTAAAACACCTCCCATTGAATGTAGTAAACCAAGCGTAAAACACCTCCCATTGAATGTAGTAAACCAAGCGTAAAACACCTCCCATTGAATGTAGTAAACCAAGCGTAAGACACCTCCCATTGAATGTAGTAAACCAAGCGTAAAACACCTCCCATTGAATGTAGTAAACCAAGCGTAAGACACCTCCCATTGAATGTAGTAAACCAAGCGTAAAACACCTCCCATTGAATGTAGTAAACCAAGCGTAAAACACCTCCCATTGAATGTAGTAAACCAAGCGTAAAACACCTCCCATTGAATGTAGTAAACCAAGCGTAAGACACCTCCCATTGAATGTAGTAAACTAAGCGTAAAACACCTCCCATTGAATGTAGTAAACCAAGCGTAAGACACCTCCCATTGAATGTAGTAAACCAAGCGTAAAACACCTCCCATTGAATGTAGTAAACCAAGCGTAAGACACCTCTCATTGAATGTAGTAAACCAAGCGTAAAACACCTCCCATTAGATGTAGTAAACCAAGCGTAAAACACCTCCCATTGAATGTAGTAAACCAAGCGTAAAACACCTCCCATTGAATATAGTGAACCAAGCGTTAAACACCTCCCATTGAATGTAGTAAACCAAGCGTAAAACACCTCCCATTGAATGTAGTAAACCAAGCGTAAAACACCTCCCATTGAATGTAGTAAACCAAGCGTAAAACACCTCCCATTGAATGTAGTAAACCAAGCGTAAAACACCTCCCATTGAATGTAGTAAACCAAGCGTAAAACACCTCCCATTGAATGTAGTAAACCAAGCGTAAAACACCTCCCATTGAATGTAGTAAACCAAGCGTAAAACACCTCCCATTGAATGTAGTAAACCAAGCGTAAAACACCTCCCATTGAATGTAGTAAACCAAGCGTAAAACACCTCCCATTGAATGTAGTAAACCAAGCGTAAAACACCTCCCATTGAATGTAGTAAACCAAGCGTAAAACACCTCCCATTGAATGTAGTAAACCAAGCGTAAAACACCTCCCATTGAATATAGTAAACCAAGCGTTAAACACCTCCCATTGAATGTAGTAAACCAAGCGTTAAACACCTCCCATTGAATGTAGTAAACCAAGCGTAAAACACCTCCCATTGAATATAGTAAACCAAGCGTTAAACACCTCCCATTGAATGTAGTAAACCAAGCGTAAAACACCTCCCATTGAATGTAGTAAACCAAGCGTAAAACACCTCCCATTGAATGTAGTAAACCAAGCGTAAAACACCTCCCATTGAATGTAGTAAACCAAGCGTAAAACACCTCCCATTGAATGTAGTAAACCAAGCGTAAAACACCTCCCATTGAATGTAGTAAACCAAGCGTAAAACACCTCCCATTGAATGTAGTAAACCAAGCGTAAAACACCTCCCATTGAATGTAGTAAACCAAGTGTAAAACACCTCCCATTGAATATAGTAAACCAAGCGTTAAACACCTCCCATTGGATGTAGTAAACCAAGCGTTAAACACCTCCCATTGAATGTAGTAAACCAAGCGTAAAACACCTCCCATTGAATATAGTAAACCAAGCGTTAAACACCTCCCATTGAATGTAGTAAACCAAGCGTAAAACACCTCCCATTGAATGTAGTAAACCAAGCGTAAAACACCTCCCATTGAATATAGTAAACCAAGCGTAAAACACCTCCCATTGAATGTAGTAAACCAAGCGTAAAACACCTCCCATTGAATGTAGTAAGCCAAGCGTAGAACACCTCCCATTGAATGTAGTAAACCAAGCGTAAAACACCTCCCATTGAATGTAGTAAACCAAGCGTAAAACACCTCCCATTGAATGTAGTAATCCAAGCGTAAAACACCTCCCATTGAATGTAGTAAACCAAGCGTAAAACACCTCCCATTGAATGTAGTAAACTAAGCGTAAAACACCTCCCATTGAATGTAGTAATCCAAGCGTAAAACACCTCCCATTGAATGTAGTAAACCAAGCGTTAAACACCTCCCATTGAATATAGTAAACCAAGCGTTAAACACCTCCCATTGAATGTAGTAAACCAAGCGTAAAACACCTCCCATTGAATGTAGTAAACCAAGCGTAAGACACCTCCCATTGAATGTAGTAAACCAAGCGTAAAACACCTCCCATTGAATGTAGTAAACCAAGCGTAAAACACCTCCCATTGAATGTAGTAAACCAAGCGTAAAACACCTCCCATTTAATGTAGTAAACCAAGCGTAAAACACCTCCCATTGAATGTAGTAAACTAAGCGTAAAACACCTCCCATTGAATGTAGTAAACCAAGCGTAAAACACCTCCCATTGAATGTAGTAAACCAAGCGTAAAACACCTCCCATTGAATGTAGTAAACCAAGCGTAAAACACCTCCCATTGAATGTAGTAAACCAAGCGTAAAACACCTCCCATTGAATGTAGTAAACAAGCGTTAAACACCTCCCATTGAATGTAGTAAACCAAGCGTAAAACACCTCCCATTGAATGTAGTAAACCAAGCGTAAAACACCTCCCATTGAATGTAGTAATCCAAGCGTAAAACACCTCCCATTGAATGTAGTAAACCAAGCGTAAAACACCTCCCATTGAATGTAGTAAACTAAGCGTAAAACACCTCCCATTGAATGTAGTAATGCAAGCGTAAAACACCTCCCATTGAATATAGTAAACCAAGCGTTAAACACCTCCCATTGAATGTAGTAAACCAAGCGTAAAACACCTCCCATTGAATGTAGTAAACCAAGCGTAAAACACCTCCCATTGAATGTAGTAAACCAAGCGTAAAACACCTCCCATTGAATGTAGTAAACCAAGCGTAAAACACCTCCCATTGAATGTAGTAAACCAAGCGTAAAACACGTCCCATTGAATGTAGTAAACCAAGCGTAAAACACCTCCCATTGAATGTAGTAAACCAAGCGTTAAACACCTCCCATTGAATGTAGTAAACCAAGCGTAAAACACCTCCCATTGAATGTAGTAAACCAAGCGTAAAACACCTCCCATTGAATGTAGTAAACCAAGCGTAAAACACCTCCCATTGAATATATTAAACCAAGCGTTAAACACCTCCCATTGAATGTAGTAAACCAAGCGTAAAACACGTCCCATTGAATGTAGTAAACCAAGCGTAAAACACCTCCCATTGAATATAGTAAACCAAGCGTAAAACACCTCCCATTGAATATAGTAAACCAAGAGTAAAACACGTCCCATTGAATGTAGTAAACCAAGCGTAAAACACGTCCCATTGAATGTAGTAAACTAAGCGTAAAACACCTCCCATTGAATGTAGTAAACCAAGCGTAAAACACCTCCCATTGAATGTAGTAAACCAAGCGTAAAACACCTCCCATTGAATGTAGTAAACCAAGCGTAAAACACCTCCCATTGAATGTAGTAAACCAAGCGTAAAACACCTCCCATTGAATGTAGTAAACCAAGCGTAAAACACCTCCCATTGAATGTAGTAAACCAAGCGTAAAACACCTCCCATTGAATGTAGTAAACCAAGCGTAAAACACCTCCCATTGAATGTAGTAAACCAAGCGTAAAACACCTCCCATTGAATGTAGTAAACCAAGCGTTAAACACCTCCCATTGAATGTAGTAAACCAAGAGTAAAACACCTCCCATTTACTTTAGGCCTTATATACAGCTATAGTATATTTAAGGATTTAATTTTGCCACAGACCGCTCCAAGGCGGTAGCTCTATTGTCAACCTTTTTTATGTTTGTTAGGTCATATCTTGCCTTTTATTCATCTTTGTAGTTTCTGTGTGTGTTTTTGGTTGACTGTGGTCCTTGAGTGCTACATGTCCTGCTCGACTTGTATGTATACTTCAGTTCACTGTGAATTGAGGCGCAACAAGAAGCACTAGTTTATTGCAGACACGTGCAGTAGAAATGAAGATGCTAAACTTACTCTTTATTATTAAGGTAATATACGAGAGTATATACAAGAAGCATACTCTTCTCTTTTTAACTTTGTAACAACTGAGGGGAATTATTTAATCATTCTACCAGTTAGATGCGAATACACGAAGCATCATTATAATCTGCAAAGCAGTGTTACAAAGAGAATATTTGATTAGTTTCCTTCGATGTTTAACTCTTATGACTTCAACTAAACTATGTTTCTTCAAAATATTGCACAAACTGGACATCAACATTACATGACCTCGAATTCGGTTGGTTGGTTGAATGGCTACGCCCATTTTGACGGTTAAATCAACCAATCAACCAACTCGATAGGACTATACTCCATTACATAAGACACCATGTAGATGTTAAAGGGACACAAGGCAACATTCGTGAAGTATCAAAATCAGCACCTCCATTCATTATTCCACACGAGTTGCATGTGCCCCTGAACTTTATCAGACTAGATTAATTTACAGATTATAGATAGACCTGACGATTTACTGTGGAAAGCTAAATTACAACAAAACTAGAATATGGTCATACAACTTAATAAAGATGGCCATATTGTGACAGTTTACAATCAGTTACAAACGTGCACCTGTTCAAGTTAAAACGCCTAACAAATGACACAGTAGATATAACTTCCACATCTCTGCACACAGTAGATATAACTTCCACATCTCTGCACACAGTAGATATAACTTCCACATCTCTACACACAGTAAATATAACTTCCACATCTCTACACACAGTAAATATAAATTCTACATCTCTACACACAGTAAATATAACTTCCACATCTCTACACACAGTAGATATAACTTCCACATCTCTGCACACAGTAGATATAACTTCCACATCTCTGCACACAGTAAATATAACTTCCACATCTCTACACACAGTAAATATAACTTCCACATCTCTACACACAGTAAATATAACTTCCACATCTCTACACACAGTAGATATAACTTCCACATCTCTGCACACAGTAGATATAACTTCCACATCTCTGCACACAGTAAATATAACTTCCACATCTCTACACACAGTAAATATAATGTCCACATCTCTACACACAGTAAATATAACTTCCACATCCCTACACACCGTAAATATAACTTCCACATCTCTATACAGTAAATATAACATTCACATCTCTACATACAGTAAATACAACTTCCTTATCTCTAAACACCGTAAATGTAACTTGCTAATCTCTACACAGTAAATATAAATTCCACAACTCTACATAAAGTAGATATAACTTCCACATCTATACACACAGTAAATATAACTTCCACAAATTTACACACAGTAAATATAACTTCCAGATCACTACACAAAGTATAACTTTCACATTTCTACACACAGTAAAAAGAACTTCCTCATCTCTACACACAGTAACTATAACTTACAAATCTCTATACACAGTAAATGTAACTTCCAAATATATACACACAGTAACTATAACTTCCACATCTATACACACAGTAAATATAACTTCCAGATCTCTACACTAAGTAAATATAACTTCCACATATATACACACACAGTAAATATAACTACCAGATCTCTACACAAAATATAACTTCCACATCTCTACACACAGTAAATGTACCTTCCAAATATCTTCACACAGTAAATATAACTTCCACATCCCTACACACAGTATAACTTCCAAATTTCAACACACAGTAAATATAACTTCCACATCTCAACAAACAGAAAATATAACTACCACATCTCTACACATAGTATAACTTTCACATCTCTACACACAGTTAAAAGAACTTCCACATCTCTACACACAGGAACTATAACTTCCAAATCTCTAAACACAGCAAATATAACTTCCAGATCTCTACACATAGTATAACTTTCACATCTCTACACACAGTAAAAAGAACTTCCACATCTCTACACACAGGAACTATAACTTCCAAATCTCTACACACAGTAAATGTAACTTTCAAATATCTACACACAGTAACTATAATTTCCACATCGATACACACAGTAAATATAACTTCCACATTGATACACAAAGTAAATATAACTTCCACATATCTACACACAGTCAATATAACTTCCACATCAATGCACACAGTACAACTTCCAAATGTATACACACAGTAAATATAACTTCCATATCTCTACACACCGTAAATATAACTTTCACATCTCTGAACTGAGTAAATGTAACTTTCACATCCCGTCATAGTAAATACAACTTCCACATCTCTACACAAAGGAAAAAGAACTTCCACATCTCTACACACAGTAAATATAACTTCCTCATCTATACACAGAGTAAATAAAACTTCACATCTCTACACACAGTAAATATAACTCCAAATCTCTACACACAGTAAATATAACTTCCACATATCTACACAGAGAAAATATAATTACCACATCTATACACCAAGTAAATATAACTTCCACATCTCTACACAAAGTAAATAGAACTTCCACATCTCTACACACAGTAACTATACCTTAATCATCTATACACACAGTAAATATAACTGCCACTTCTCTACACACAGTAAATTTAACTTCCATTTATCTAAACACAGTAAATGTAACTTCCACATCTCTACAAAGTAAATATAACTTCCACATCTCTACACACAGTAAATATAATTTCTACATCTCCGCACACAGTAAATATAACTTCCACATCAATACATACTAAATGAATAAATCTTCCATCTAACTACACACAGTAAATATGAATTCCACAACTATGAACACAGTAAATGTAACTTCAACATCTCGATATAGTAAATAGAACTTCCATATTTCTACACACAGTAAATATAACATCCACATCTCTACACACAGTATATATAACTAACACATCTCTACACAGTAATTATAACTTCCACATCTCTACACACAGCAAATAAAACTTCAACATCTCTACACAGAGTAAATATAACTTCCACATCTCTACACACAGCAAATGTAACTTCCACATCTCTACATAGTAAATGTAACTTCCACATCTCTACACAGTATATGTAACTTCCACATCTCTACACACAGTATATGTAATTTCCACATCTCTACACACAGTAAATATAACTTCCACACATCTTCACACAGTAAATATAACTTCCACATCTCTTTACACAGTAAATATAACTTCCACATCTCTAAACTCAGTAAATATAACTTCCACATCTCGACACAGTAAATGTAACTTCCACATATTTACACACAGTAAATGTAACTTCCACATCTCTACACACAGTAAAAAACACACAGTAAATATAACTTCCACATCTCTACACACAGTAAATATAATTTCCAAATCCCTAAACTCAGTAAATATAACCTCCACATCTCGACATAGTAAGTATAAATTCCGCATCTCTACACACAGTAAATATAACTTCTCATCTGTATACAGTAAATATAACTTCCACATCTAGACAAACAGTAAATATCACTTCCCCATCTCTACATACAGTAATTGTAACTTCCACATTGTAACTTCCACATCTCTACACAGTCAATGTAACTTCCACATCTCTACACACAGTAAATATAACATCCACATCTCTACACACAGTAAATATAACTAACACATCTCTACACAGTAATTATAACTTCCACATCTCTACACACAGCAAATAAAACTTCAACATCTCTACACAGAGTAAATATAACTACCACATCTCTACACCCAGTAAATATAATTTCCAAATCCCTAAACTCAGTAAATATAACCTCCACATCTCGACATAGTAAGTATAAATTCCGCATCTCTACACACAGTAAATATAACTTCTCATCTGTATACAGTAAATATAACTTCCACATCTAGACAAACAGTAAATATCACTTCCCCATCTCTACATACAGTAATTGTAACTTCCACATTGTAACTTCCACATCTCTACACAGTCAATGTAACTTCCATATTTCTACACACAGTAAATATAACATCCACATCTCTACACACAGTAAATATAACTAACACATCTCTACACAGTAATTATAACTTCCACATCTCTACACACAGCAAATAAAACTTCAACATCTCTACACAGAGTAAATATAACTTCCACATCTCTACACACAGCAAATGTAACTTCCACATCTCTACATAGTAAATGTAACTTCCACATCTCTACACAGTATATGTAACTTCCACATCTCTACACACAGTATATGTAATTTCCACATCTCTACACACAGTAAATATAACTTCCACACATCTTCACACAGTAAATATAACTTCCACATCTCTAAGCTCAGTAAATATAATTTCCACATCTCTTTACACAGTAAATATAACTTCCACATCTCTAAACTCAGTAAATATAACTTCCACATCTCGACACAGTAAATGTAACTTCCACATATTTACACACAGTAAATGTAACTTCCACATCTCTACACACAGTAAAAACACACAGTAAATATAACTTCCACATCTCTACACACAGTAAATATAATTTCCAAATCCCTAAACTCAGTAAATATAACCTCCACATCTCGACATAGTAAGTATAAATTCCGCATCTCTACACACAGTAAATATAACTTCTCATCTGTATACAGTAAATATAACTTCCACATCTAGACAAACAGTAAATATCACTTCCCCATCTCTACATACAGTAATTGTAACTTCCACATTGTAACTTCCACATCTCTACACAGTCAATGTAACTTCCACATCTCTACACACAGTAAATATATCTTTCACATATCTACACAATAAATATAATTTCCACATCTCTACACAGTAAATATAACTTCCACATCTCTACGCGCAGTAAATATAACATCCACATCTCAACACATAATAAATATGACGTCCACATTTCTACACAAATATAACTTCCATGGTAAAAATCATTTCTACATCTATACACACAGTAAATATAACTTCCACATCTCTACACATAGTAAATACAATTTCCCATATCTACAAACAGTTAATATAACTAGCACATTTTTACACATAGTAAATATAACTTCCACATCTCTACACACAGTAAATATAACTTCCACATCTCTACACGCAGTAAATATAACTCCCACATAACTACACACAGTAAATATAACTTCCACATCTCTACAAACCACATAGTAAATATAACTTAAACATCTCTTAACATAGTAAATGTCAATTACACATCTCTACACACAGTACATATCACTTACACATCTATACACACAGTAAATATAACTTCCACACCTCTACACATAGTATATATAACTTCAAGATCTCTACACACAGTAATTAAAACTTCCAGATATCTACACGTAGTAAATATAGCTTTCACATCTCTACACACAGTAAATATAACTTTCCAGATCTCCACACACAGTAAATATAACTTCCACATATGAACAAACAGTGAATATAACTTCCAGATCTCTACACAAAGTATTACTTCCACATTACAACACACAGTAAATGTACCTTCCACATATATACACACAGTAAATATAACTTCCACATCTCTACACACAGTATAACTTCCAAATTTCTACACACAGTAAATATAACTTCCACATCTCAACACACAGTAAATATAACTTCCATATCTCTACACACAGTAAACATAACTTCCACATCTCAGAACACAGTAAATGTTACTTCCACATCTCGACATAGTAAATATAACTTCCACATCTCTACACACATTAATTCAGCATCTCTACACACAGTAAATATAACTTACACATCTCTACACACAGTAAATATAAATACCACATCTATACACAGAGTAAATATAACTTCCACATCTCTACACAAACTAAATAGAACTTCCACATCTCTACACACAGTAAATAGAACTTCCACATCTCTATACACATTAACTATAACTTCAACATCTCTCAACACAGGAAATGTAACTTCCACATCTCGACATAGTAAATAAAACTTCCACATCTTTCCACGCAGTAAATATAACTTCCATATCTATACCCACAGTAAATATCACTTACACATCTCTACACAGTAAATGTAACTTCCACATCTCCGCACACAGTAAACATAACTTCCAGATATATACATACTAAACAGATAAAACTTCCATATCTCTACACACAGTAAATATAAATTCCACAACTCTGAATACAGCAAATATAACTTCCACATCTTGACATAGTATCTACACATAGTAAATATAACTTCAACATCGCTACACACAGTAAATATAGCTAAATTATCGATACACAGTGAATATAGCATCCACATCTCAACACACAATAAATATAACTTCCACATTTCTACACAGAGTAAATATAACTTCCGAATCTGAACACACAGCAAATGTAACTTCCACATCTCTATACAGTAAATGTAACTTCCACATCTCTACACAGAACATGTAACTTCCTCATCTATATACAGTAAATGTAACTTCCACATCTCTACACAGTACTGGTAACTTCCTCATCTGTACACACTATAAATGTAACTTCCACATCTCTACACACAGTAAATGTAACTTCCACTTATCTTCACAGTAAATATAACTTCCACATCTCTAAGCTCAGTAAATATAACTTCCATATCCCTTCACACAGTAAATATAACTTCCTAATCTTTAAACTCAGTAAATATAACTTCCACATCTCGACACAGGAAATGTAACTTCCCCATCTCTATACAGTAAATGTAACTTCCACATCTCTTCACAGTATATGTAACTTCCACATCTCTACACACAGTAAATGTAACTTCCACATCTCTACGCACAGTAAATATAACTTCCACATATCTTCACAAAGTAAATATAACTTCCACATCTCTACACACAGTATAACTTCCAAATTTCTACACACAGTAAATATAACTTCCACATCTCAACACACAGTAAATATAACTTCCATATCTCTACACACAGTAAACATAACTTCCACATCTCAGAACACAGTAAATGTAACTTCCACATCTCGACAGAGTAAATATAACTTCCACATCTCTACACACATTAATTCAGCATCTCTACACACAGTAAATATAACTTACACATCTCTACACACAGTAAATATAAATACCACATCTTTACACAGAGTAAATATAACTTCCACATCTCTACACAAAGTAAATAGAACTTCCACATCTCTACACACAGTAAATAGAACTTCCACATCTCTATACACATTAACTATAACTTCAACATCTCTCAACACAGGAAATGTAACTTCCACATCGCGACATAGTAAATAAAACTTCCACATCTTTCCACGCAGTAAATATAACTTCCATATCTATACACACAGTAAATATCACTTACACATCTCTACACAGTAAATGTAACTTCCACATCTCCGCACACAGTAAACATAACTTCCAGATCTATACATACTAAACAGATAAAACTTCCATATCTCTACACATAGTAAATATAAATTCCACAACTCTGAATACAGCAAATGTAACTTCCACATCTTGACATAGTATCTACACACAGTAAATATAACTTCAACATCGCTACACACAGTAAATATAGCTAAATTATCGATACACAGTGAATATAACATCCAAATCTCAACACACAATAAATATAACTTCCACATTTCTACACAGAGTAAATATAACTTCCGAATCTGAACACACAGCAAATGTAACTTCCACATATCTATACAGTAAATGTAACTTCCACATCTCTACACAGAACATGTAACTTCCTCATCTATATACAGTAAATGTAACTTCCACATCTCTACACAGTACTGGTAACTTCCTCATCTGTACACACAATAAATGTAACTTCCACATCTCTACACACAGTAAATGTAACTTCCACTTATCTTCACACAGTAAATATAACTTCCACATCTCTAAGCTCAGTAAATATAACTTCCATATCTCTTCACACAGTAAATATAACTTCCTAATCTTTAAACTGAGTAAATATAACTTCCACATCTCGACACAGGAAATGTAACTTCCCCATCTCTATACAGTAAATGTAACTTCCACATCTCTTCACAGTATATGTAACTTCCACATCTCTACACAAAGTAAATGTAACTTCCACATCTCTACGCACATTAAATATAACTTCCACATATCTTCACAAAGTAAATATAACTTCCACATCTCTACACACAGTATAACTTCCAAATTTCTACACACAGTAAATATAACTTCCACATCTCAACACACAGTAAATATAACTTCCATATCTTTACATTCAGTAAACATAACTTCCACATCTCAGAACACAGTAAATGTTACTTCCACATCTCGACATAGTAAATATAACTTCCACATCTCTACACACATTAATTCAGCATCTCTACACACAGTAAATATAACTTACACATCTCTACACACAGTAAATATAAATACCACATCTATACACAGAGTAAATATAACTTCCACATCTCTACACAAAGTAAATAGAACTTCCACATCTCTACACACAGTAAATAGAACTTCCACATCTCTATACACATTAACTATAACTTCAACATCTCTCAACACAGGAAATGTAACTTCCACATCTCGACATAGTAAATAAAACTTCCACATCTTTCCACGCAGTAAATATAACTTCCATATTTATACCCACAGTAAATATCACTTACACATCTCTACACAGTAAATGTAACTTCCACATCTCCGCACACAGTAAACATAACTTCCAGATCTATACATACTAAACAGATAAAACTTCCATATCTCTACACACAGTAAATATAAATTCCACAACTCTGAATACAGCAAATGTAACTTCCACATCTTGACATAGTATCTACACACAGTAAATATAACTTCAACATCGCTACACACAGTAAATATAGCTAAATTATCGATACACAGTGAATATAACATCCACATCTCAACACACAATAAATATAACTTCCACATTTCTACACAGAGTAAATATAACTTCCGAATCTGAACACACAGCAAATGTAACTTCCACATCTCTATACAGTAAATGTAACTTCCACATCTCTACACAGAACATGTAACTTCCTCATCTATATACAGTAAATGTAACTTCCACATCTCTACACAGTACTGGTAACTTCCTCATCTGTACACACAATAAATGTAACTTCCACATCTCTACACACAGTAAATGTAACTTCCACTTATCTTCACACAGTAAATATAACTTCCACATCTCTACGCTCAGTAAATATAACTTCCATATCTCTTCACACAGTATATATAACTTCCTAATCTTTAAACTCAGTAAATATAACTTCCACATCTCGACACAGGAAATGTAACTACCCCATCTCTATACAGTAAATGTAACTTCCACATCTCTTCACAGTATATGTAACTTCCACATCTCTACACACAGTAATTGTAACTTCCACATCTCTACGCACAGTAAATATAACTTCCACATATCTTCACAAAGTAAATATAACTTCCACATCTCTAAGCTGAGTAAATATAACTTCCACATCTCTTCACACAGTAAATATAACTTCCACATCTCTAAAGTCAGTAAATATAACTTCCACATCTTGACACAGTAAATGTAACTTCCACATCTCTACACACAGTAAATGTAACTTCCACATCTCTACACACAGTAACTACACAAAGTAAATATAACTTCCACATCCCTACACACAGTAAATATAACTTCCACATCTAGACACACAGTAAATATCACTTCCACATCTCTACATACAGTAAATGTAACTTCCGCAACTCTTCACAATAAATATAACTTCCACATTTCTACACACAGTAAATATAACTTCCACATCTCTACGCACAGTAAATATAATTTCCATTGTAAAAATCCCTTCTACATCTCTACAGACAGTAAATATAACTTCCTCATCTCTCCACAAAGTAAATATAACTTCCAAATATCTACAAAAAGTTAATATAACTAACGCATTTCTACACATAGTAAATATAACTTCCACATCTCTACGCACTGTAAATATAACTTCCACATCGTTACAGGCATTAAATATAACTCCCACATCTCTACACATAGTAAATATAACATCCACATCTCTACACACAGTAAATATAACTTCCACATCTCTACACGCAGTAAATATAACTCCCACATCTCTATACACACTAAATATAACTTACAAGTCTCTACACACCACACAGTCAATATAACTTCCACATCGATAAAAATAGTAAATATAACTTAAAAGTCTCTACACACAGAAAATGTCACTTCCGCATCTCTACACAACATAAATATAACAGCCACATCCCTGTACAGTAAATATAACTTACACATCTCTACACAATAAAAGCAACTTCCACATCTCTGCACACAGTAAATATCACTTACACATCTATACACATAGTAAATATAACTTCTACACCTCTACACATAGTATATATAACTTCAAGATCTCTACACACAGTAAATATAACTTCCAGATCTCTACACATAGTAAATATAACTTCCACATCTTCACACACAGTAAATATATCTTCCACATCTGTACACACAGTAAATATAAGTTTCACAGTAAATATCACTTACACATCTATACACACAGTAAATATAACTTCCACATCTCTACACATAGTATATATAACTTCAAGATGTCTACACAGGAGTAAATATAACTTCAAGATCTCTACACATAGTAAATATAACTTCCACATCTCTATACACAGTAAATATAACTTCCATATCTGTACACACAGTAAATATAACTTCCACAGTACATATAACTTCCACAGTATATATCACGTCCACATCTCTACACACTGTAAATATACCTTCCACAGTATACATCACTTCCACATCTCTACACACAGTAAATATAATTTCTACATCTATACACACAGTAAATATTACTTTTATATCTATACATACAGTAAATATATCTTCCAAATCTCTACACACAGTAAATATAACTTCCACATCATTACACACAGTAAATATAACTTCCACATCTTTAAAAATAGTAAATATAACTTCCACATCCCTATACAGTTAATATAACTCCCACATCTCTACACACAGTAAATATAACTTCCACATATCTACACACAGTAAATGTAACTTCCACATCTCTACACAGTAAATGTAACTTCCACATCTCAACACACAGTAAATATACATCCACATCTCTACACGGTAAATATATCTTCCACATCTCTACACACAATAAATGTAACTTCCATATCTCATCACTGTAAATGTATCTACCACATCTCTACGCGCAGTAAATATAACGTTCACATCTCAACACACAATAAATATAACTTCCACATTTCAACACACAGTAAATGAAACTTCCACTTCTCTATACACAGTAAATATAACTATTAAAGTAAATATAACTTCCACAGTAAAATTCACTTCCACATTTATGCACACAGTAAATATAACTTCCACATCTCTACACACCGTAAATATAACTTCCACATATCTACAATCAGTAAATATAACTAACACATTTCTACACATAGTCAATATAACTTCCACATCTCTACACACAGTAAATATAACTAACACATCTCTACAAACAGTAAATATAATTTCCACTTATCTACACACAGTAAATATCACTTCCACGTCTCTAAACATAGTAAAAGTAATTTTCACATATCTACAAAGTAGGTAAAACTTCCTCATCTCTGAACACAGTAAATGTAACGTCCACATCTCGAAATAGTAAATATAACTTCCACATGTCTACACACAGTAACTATAACTTCCATATCTCTACACACAGTAAATATAACTTCCACATTTTTAAACACAGGAAATGTAACTTCCTGATCTCGCCATAGTAAATATAACTTCCGCATCTTTACACACAATAAATATAACTTCCACATTTCAACACACAGTAAATGAAACTTCCACTTCTCTATACACAGTAAATATAACTATTAAAGTAAATATAACTTCCACAGTAAAATTCACTTCCACATTTATGCACACAGTAAATATAACTTCCACATCTCTACACACCGTAAATATAACTTCCACATATCTACAATCAGTAAATATAACTAACACATTTCTACACATAGTCAATATAACTTCCACATCTCTACACACAGTAAATATAACTAACACATCTCTACAAACAGTAACTATAATTTCCACATATCTACACACAGTAAATATCACTTCCACGTCTCTAAACATAGTAAAAGTAATTTTCACATATCTACAAAGTAGGTAAAACTTCCTCATCTCTGAACACAGTAAATGTAACGTCCACATCTCGAAATAGTAAATATAACTTCCACATGTCTACACACAGTAACTATAACTTCCATATCTCTACACACAGTAAATATAACTTCCACATTTCTAAACACAGGAAATGTAACTTCCTGATCTCGCCATAGTAAATATAACTTCCGCATCTTTACACGCAGTAAATATAACTTCCGTATCTCTACACACAGTAAATATCACTTACACATCTCTACACACTAAATATAACTTCCACATCTCTACACACAGTAAATATAATTTCCACATCTCCGCACACAGTAAATATCAATTACACATCTCTAAACATTGTATATGAAACTTTCATATCTCTACACACAGTAAATATCACTCGATATATGAACACAGTAAATGTAACTTCCACATATCTACACACATTAAAAATAACTTTAAAATCTAGACACGCAGTAAATATAACTTACACATCTCTACACACAGTAAATGTAACTTCTACAAATCTACACAGTAAATGTAAATTCCACATCTCTACACACAGTAAATATATCTTTCACATATCTACACACAAAATATAATTTCAACATCTCTACACAGTAAATGTAACTTCCACATCTCTACGCGCAGTAAACATAACATCCACATCTCAACACACAATAAATATAACTTTCACATTTCTACACACAGTAAATGTAACTTCCACATCTCTACACACATTAAAAATATCTTCAATGGTAAAAATCAGTTACACATCTATACACACAGTAAATATAACTTTCACATCTCTACACATAGTAAATATAACCACATATCTACAAACAGTTAATATATAACACATTTCTACACATAGTAAATATAACTTCCACATCACAACACACAGTAAATATAACTATTAAAGTAAATATAACTTCCACAGTAAAATTCACTTCCACATCTATGCACACAGTAAATATAACTTCCACATCACTACACACAGTAAATATAACTTCCACATCTTTAAACATATTAAATGTAACTTCCACATCTCTACACAGTAAATATAACTTCACATCTGTATACAGTAAAATTCACTTCCACATCTATGCACACAGTAAATATAACTTCCACATCACTACACACAGTATATATAACTTCCACATCACTACACACCTTAAATATAACTTCCACATCTCTACTTAGTAAATGTAACTTCCACATCTCTACACACTTTAAATATATCCTTCACATATCTACAAAATAAATATAATTTCCACATCTCTACACAGTAAATATAACTTCCACATCTCTACGCGCAGTAAATAAGACTTTCACATCTCTACACAGAGTAAATATAAAATCCACATCTCTAAACATAGTAGATGTAACTTTCACAGCTGCAAAGAAAATATAACTACCATATCTCTATACACAGTCAATATCATTTCCAAATCTCTACACAAGGTAAATATAACTTCCACATCCCTATACAGTAAACATAACTTCCACATCTCTACACAACAAATGCAACTTCCACATCTCTGTACACAGTAAATATCACCTACACATCTCTACACACAGTAAATATCACTTACACATACGTACTCACAGTAAATATAACTTTCACACCTCCACACATAATACATATAACTTCCAGATCTCTAAACACAGTAAATATAAATTCCATGTCTCTAAACATAGCAGATGTAACTTTCACATCTCTACAAAGTAAATATAATTTCCAGATCTCTACACACAGTAAATATGACTTCCACATCTCTACACAAGGTAAATATAACTTCCACATTCCAGCATAGTAAATATAACTTCCACATCTCTACACAATAAATGCAACTTCCACATATCTACAAACAGTTAATATAACTAACACATTTCTACACAGAGTAAATATAACTACCAGATCTCAACATACAGTTAATATAACTTCCACATCTCTAAACTCAGTAAATATAACTTCCACATCTCGACACAGCAAATGTAACTTCCACATCTTTACACACAGTAAATGTAAATTCCACATCTCTACACACAGTAAATACACACAGTAAATATAACTTCCACATCACTACACACAGTAAATATAACTTCCACATATCTACACACAGTAAATTTAACTTTCACATCACTAAACAACTTAAATATAACTTCCACATCTCTACACATAGTAAATATAACTTCACATCTGTATACAGTAAATTTAACTTTCACATCTCTACACACAGTAAATTTAACTTTCACATCACTACACAACTTAAATATAACTTCCACATCTCTACACACAGTAAATATAACTTCCACTTCCCTAAACTCAGTAAATATAACTTCCACATCTCTACACACAGTAAATATAACTTCACATCTGTATACAGTAAATTTAACTTTCACATCACTACACACTTTAAATATATCCTTCACATATCTACAAAATAAATATAATTTCCACATCTCTACACAGTAAATATAACTTCCGAATCTCTACGCGCAGTAAATATAACTTCACATCTGTATACAGTATATGTAACTTCCACATCTCTACACAGTTAATGTAACTTCCACATCTCTACACACAGTTAATATATATTTCATATATCTACACAATAAATATAATTTAAACATGTCTACACAGTAAATATAACTTCCACATCTCTACGCGCAGTAAATATAACATCCACATCTCAACACACAATAAATATAACTTCCACATCTCTACACACAGTAAATATAACTTCCACAGTAAATATAACTTCAACAGTAAAATTCACTTCCATATCTATACACACAGTAAATATAACTTCCACATCTCTACACACCGTAAATATAACTTCCACATATCTACAATCAGTTAATATAACACATTTCTACATATAGTCAATATAACTTCCACATCTCTACACAGAGTAAATATAACTTCCACATCTCTACACGCAGTAAATATAACTCCCACATCTCTACACACAGTAAATATAATTTACAAATATCTACACAGAGTAAATATAACTTCCACGTCTCTAAACATAGTAAAATTCACTTCCACATATCTACAAAGTAAATAAAACTTCCGCATCTCTGAACACAGTAAATTTAACGTCCACATCTCCACATAGTAAATATAACTTCCACATGTCTACACAAGTATTGTTTACTGTAATTTCCACAGTAAATATCACTTCCACATCTCTACACACAGTAAATATAACTTCCACATCTCTACACACAGTCAATATAACTTCCACATCTCTACAAACAGTAAATATAACTTCTACATCTCTACACATAGTAAATATAACTTCCACTTCCATATATAGTAAATATAACTTCCACATATATACACAGTAAATGCAACTTCCACATCTCGACACACCATAAATATAACTTCCACATCTATACACAAAGTAAATATAATTTACAAATCTATACATAGAGTAAATATAACTTCCACCTCCTTATACACTAAAAATAACTTCCACATCTTTGCACAGTAAATATGACTTAAACTTCCCTATACAGTAAATAGAACTTCCACATATCTACGCAGTAAATGCAACTGCCACATCTCTACACACAGTAAATACAACTTCCACATCACTACACACCGTAAATATAACTTCTACATCTCTACACACAGTAAATACAACGTCCATATCTCTACACACCGTAAATATGGCTTCCAAATCTATTACACATAGTAAATATAACTTCCACATCTTTACTGTGTAAATATAACTTCCACATCTTTACACAGTAAATATAACTTCCACATCTCTACACACCGTAAATATTACATCCACATCACTACACATATATCTCTACACATAGAAAATATAACTTCCACATCTCTTCAAATCAATACATATAACTTCCACATCTCTACACACAATAAATATAACTTCCACATCTCTACACACAGTTAATATATCTCTCATATTTCCACACACACTAAATATAACTTCCACATCTCTACACACAGTAAATATAACTTCAACATCCCTATACAGTGAATATAACGTTCACATCTCTACACGCCGTAAATATAACTTCCACATCTCTATTCACCGTAAATATAACTTCCACATATCTACATAGTAAATATACCTTCTACATCTCTACACACAGTAAATATAATTTCCACATCTCTACACACAGTACATATAACTTCTACATCTTTACACATAGTAAATATAAATTAAACTTCCATATATAGTAAATATAACTTCCACATCTCTACACAGTAAATGCAACTGCCATATCTCTACACACCGTACATATAACTTCCACATCTATACACACAGTAAATGCAATTTCCACATCTATACACACAGTAAATACAACGTCCACATCTATACAAACTGTAAATGCAATTTCCACATCTCTACACACAGTAAATATAACTTCCATATCTCTACACACCATAAATATAACTTCCACATCTAAACACACAGTAAATATAATTTCCAAATCTATACACAAAAATAACTTCCACATCTTTACACAGTAAATATCACTTCCACTTCCATATACAGTAAATAGAACTTCCACATCTCTACGCAGTAAATGCAAATTCCACATCTCTACACGCAGTAAATGCAACGTCCTTATCTCTACACACTGTAAATACAACTTCCACATCTCTACACACATTAAATATAACATCCACGTCTATACACATAGTAAATATAACTTCCACCTCTCTACATAGTAAATATAACTTCCAATTCTCTACACACAGTAAATACAACTTCCATATCTCTACACGCCGTAATTATAACTTACACATTTATTACACATAGTAAATATAACGTCCACATCTTTACACAATAAATATAACTTCCACATCTTTACACAGTAAATATAACTTCCACATCTCTACACACAGTAAATATAACTTCCACATCCCTATACAGTGAATATAACGTTCACATCTCTACACGCCGTAAATATAACTTCCACATCTCCACACACACAGTAAATATAACTTTCACATCTCTATACACCGTAAATATAACTTCTACATCTCTACACACAGTAAATATAATTTCCACATCTCTACACACAGTACATATAACTTCTACATCGCTACACATAGTAAATATAAATTACACTTCCATATATAGTAAATATAACTTCCACATCTCTACACAGTAAATGCAACTGCCATATCTCTACACACCGTAAATATAACTTCCACATCTATACACACAGTAAATGCAATTTCCACATCTATACACACAGTAAATGCAACGTCCACATCTATACAAACTGTAAATGCAATTTCCACATCTCTACACACAGTAAATATAACTTCCATATCTCTACACACCATAAATATAACTTCCACATCTATACACACAGAAAATATAATTTCCAAATCTATACACAAAAATAACTTCCACATCTTTACACAGTAAATATCACTTCCACTTCCCTATACAGTAAATAGAACTTCCACATCTCTACGCAGTAAATGCAAATTCCACATCTCTACACGCAGTAAATGCAACGTCCATATCTCTACACACTGTAAATACAACTTCCACATCTCTACACACATTAAATATAACATCCACGTCTATACACATAGTAAATATAACTTCCACCTCTCTACATAGTAAATATAACTTCCAATTCTCTACACACAGTAAATACAACTTCCATATCTCTACACGCCGTAATTATAACTTCCATATTTATTACACATAGTAAATATAACGTCCACATCTTTACACAATAAATATAACTTCCACATCTTTACACAGTAAATATAACTTCAACATCTCTACACACAGTAAATATAACTTCCATATCTCTAGACATAGTAAATATAACTTCCACATCTCTACACAACGTAACTATTACATCCACATCACTACACATATATACCTACACATAGTAAATATAACTTCCACATCTCTACAAATAAATACATATAACTTCCACATCTCTACACACAATAAATATAACTTCCACATCTCTACAAACAGTAAATATATCTCTCATATCTCCACACACACTAAATATAACTTCCACATCTCTACATACCGCAAATATTTCATCCACATCACTACACATATATCTCTACACATAGTAAATATAACTTCCACATCACTACACACCGTAAATATTACATCCACATCACTTCACATATATCTCTACACATAGTAAATATAACTACCACATCTCTACAAATAAATACATATAACTTCCACATCTCTACACACAATAAATATAACTTCAACATCTCTACACACAGTAAATATATCTCTCATATCTCCACACACACTAAATATAACTTCCACATCTCTACACACAGTAAATATAACATCCACATCCCTATACAGTGATTATAATGTTCACATCTCTACACGCCGTAAATATAACTTCCACATCTCCACACACACAGTAAATATAACTTCAACATCTCTATACACCGTAAATATAACTTCCACATCTCTACATAGTAAATATAACTTCCACATCTCTACACACAGTAAATATAATTTCCACATCTCTACACACAGTACATATAACTTCTACATCTCTACACATAGTAAATATAAATTACACTTCAATATATAGTAAATATAACTTCCACATCTCTACACAGTAAATGCAACTTCCATATCTATACACACAGTAAATGCAACGTCCACATCTATACACACAGTAAATGCAATTTCCACATCTCTACACACAGTAAATATAACTTCCATATCTCTACACACCATAAATATAACTTCCACATCTATACACACAGTAAATATAATTTCCAAATCTATACACAAAAATAACTTCCACATCTTTACACAGTAAATATAACTTCCACTTCCCTATACAGTAAATAGAACTTCCACATCTCTACGCAGTAAATGCAACTTCCACATCTCTACACGCAGTAAATGCAACGTCCATATCTCTACACACTGTAAATACAACTTCCACATCTCTACACACATTAAATATAACTTCCACGTCTATACACATAGTAAATATAACTTCCACCTCTCTACACAGTAAATATAAATTCCAAATCTCTACACACAGTAAATACAACTTCCATATCTCTACACGCCGTAATTATAACTTCCACATTTATTACACATAGTAAATATAACTTCCACATCTTTAAACAATAAATATAACTTCCACATCTTTAGACAGTAAATACAACTTCCATATCTCTAGACACTGTAAATACAACTTCCATATCTCTAGCCACATTAAATATAACGTCCACATATCTACACACAGTAAATACAACTTCCATATCTCTAGACATAGTAAATATAACTTCCACTTTTCTTCACACAGTAAATATAACTTCCACTTCCCTATACAGTAAATATAACTTCCACATCCCTATACACAGTAAATACAACTTCCATATCTCTAGACATAATAAATACAACTTCCATATCTCTACACACCGTAAATATTACATCCACATCACTACACATATATCTCTACACATAGTAAATATAACTTCCACATCTCTTCACACAGTAAATATAACTTCCACTTCCCTATACAGTAAATATAACTTCCACATCTCTACACACAGTAAATACAACTTCCATATCTCTAGACATAGTAAATACAACTTCCATATCGCTAGACACAGTAAATATATTTTCCACATCTCTACACACAGTACATATAACTTCTACATCTCTACACATAGTAAATATAAATTACACTTCCATATATAGTAAATATAACTTCCACATCTCTACACAGTAAATGCAACTTCCATATCTCTACACACCGTAAATATAATTTCCACATCTATACACACAGTAAATGCAACTTCCATATCTATACACACAGTAAATGCAACGTCCACATCTATACCCACAGTAAATGCAATTTCCACATCTCTACACACAGTAAATATAACTTCCATATCTCTACACACCATACATATAACTTCCACATCTATACACACAGTAAATATAATTTCCAAATCTATACACAAAAATAACTTCCACATCTTTACACAGTAAATATAACTTCCACTTCCTTATACAGTAAATAGAACTTCCACATCTCTACGCAGTAAATGCAACTTCCACATCTCTACACGAAGTAAATGCAACGTCCATATCTCTACACACTGTGAATACAACTTCCACATCTCTACACACATTAAATATAACTTCCACGTCTATACACATAGTAAATATAACTTCCACCTCTCTACACGGTAAATATAACTTCCAAATCTCTACACACTGTAAATACAACTTCCACATCTCTACACACATTAAATATAACTTCCACGTCTATACACATAGTAAATATAACTTCCACCTCTCTACACAGTAAATATAAATTCCAAATCTCTACACACAGTAAATACAACTTCCATATCTCTACACGCCGTAATTATAACTTCCACATTTATTACACATAGTAAATATAACTTCCACATCTTTACACAATAAATATAACTTCCACATCTTTACACAGTAAATATAACTTCCACATCTCTACACACAGTAAATATAACTTCCACATCTCTACACACATTAAATATAACTTCCACGTCTATACACATAGTAAATATAACTTCCACCTCTCTACACAGTAAATATAACTTCCAAATCTCTACACACAGTAAATTCAACTTTCCATATCTCTACACGCCGTAATTATAACTTCCACATTTATTACACATAGTAAATATAACTTCCACATCTTTACACAGTAAATATAACTTCCACATCTCTACACACAGTAAATACAACTTCCATATCTCTAGACATAGTAAATACAACTTCCATATCTCTAGACACATTAAATATAACGTCCACATATCTACACACAGTAAATACAACTTCCATATCTCTAGACATAGTAAATATAACTTCCACATCTCTTCACACAGTAAATATAACTTCCACTTCCCTATACAGTAAATATAACTTCCACATCCCTATACACAGTAAATACAACTTCCATATCTCTAGACATAGTAAATACAACTTCCATATCTCTACACACCGTAAATATTACATCCACATCACTACACATATATCTCTACACATAGTAAATATAACTTCCACATCTCTTCACACAGTAAATATAACTTCCACTTCCCTATACAGTAAATATAACTTCCACATCTCTACACACAGTTAATACAACTTCCATATCTCTAGACATAGTAAATACAACTTCCACATCTCTACACACAATAAATATAACTTCCACGTCTATACACATATTAAATATAACTTCCACCTCTCTACACGGTAAATATAACTTCCAAATCTCTACACACAGTAAATACAACTTCTATATCTCTACACGCCGTAATTATAACTTCCACATTTATTACACATAGTAAATATAACTTCCACATCTTTACACAATAAATATAACTTCCACATCTTTACACAGTAAATATAGCTTCCACATCTCTACACACAGTAAATATAACTTCCACATCTTTACACACATTAAATATAACTTCCACGTCTATACACATAGTAAATATAACTTCCACCTCTCTACACAGTAAATATAACTTCCAAATCTCTACACACAGTAAATACAACTTCCATATCTCTACACGCCGTAATTATAACTTCCACATTTATTACACATAGTAAATATAACTTCCACATCTTTACACAGTAAATATAACTTCCATATCTCTACACGCCGTAATTATAACTACAACATTTATTACACATAGTAAATATAACTTCCACATCTTTACACAGTAAATATAACTTCCACATCTCTACACACAGTAAATACAACTTCCATATCTCTAGACATAGTAAATACAACTTCCATATCTCTAGACACATTAAATATAACGTCCACATATCTACACACAGTAAATATAACTTCCACGTCTATACACATAGTAAATATAACTTCCACCTCTCTACACAGTAAATATAACTTCCAAATCTCTACACACAGTAAATACAACTTCCATATCTCTACACGCCGTAAATATAACTTCCACATTTATTACACATAGTAAATATAACTTCCACATCTTTACACAGTAAATATAACTTCCACATCTCTACACACAGTAAATACAACTTCCATATCTCTAGACATAGTAAATACAACTTCCATATCTCTAGACACATTAAATATAACGTCCACATATCTACACACAGTAAATACAACTTCCATATCTCTAGACATAGTAAATATAACTTCCACATCTCTTCACACAGTAAATATAACTTCCACTTCCCTATACAGTAAATATAACTTCCACATCCCTATACACAGTAAAAACAACTTCCATATCTCTAGACATAGTAAATACAACTTCCATATCTCTACACACCGTAAATATTACATCCACATCACTACACATATATCTCTACACATAGTAAATATAACTTCCACATCTCTTCACACAGTAAATATAACTTCCACTTCCCTATACAGTAAATATAACTTCCACATCTCTACACACAGTAAATACAACTTCCATATCTCTAGACATAGTAAATACAACTTCCACATCTCTACACACATTAAATATAACTTCCACGTCTATACACATAGTAAATATAACTTCCACCTCTCTACACGGTAAATATAACTTCCAAATCTCTACACACAGTAAATACAACTTCCATATCTCTACACGCCGTAATTATAACTTCCTGATTTATTACACATAGTAAATATAACTTCCACATCTTTACACAATAAATATAACTTCCACATCTTTACACAGTAAATATAACTTCCACATTTCTACACACAGTAAATATAACTTCCACATCTCTACACACATTAAATATAACTTCCACGTCTATACACATAGTAAATATAACTTCCACCTCTCTACACAGTAAATATAACTTCCAAATCTCTACACACAGTAAATACAACTTCCATATCTCTACACGCCGTAATTATAACTTCCACATTTATTACACATAGTAAATGTAACTTCCACATCTTTACACAGTAAATAT
>JAWPHD010020936.1:0-29885 GCA_037043455.1 Cyrtodaria siliqua | reverse complement strand
GAACGTATCGTATGTCATGTCGGGCATATAAAAACTCTGTATGTACTTACCGTATGGCATGTCAGACAAATAAAGGCTCTGTCTGAACTTATCGAATGGCAAGTCAGGCAAATACAAGCTCTGGCTTAATTTATCGGATGGCATGTTGAGCAAAAATAAAAGCTTAATCTGAACTTATCGTATGACATGTCGGGCATATAAAATCTCAGTCTGAACTTATCGAATGGCATTTCAGACGAATGAAAATTATGTCTGAACTTATCGTATGGCATGTCAGACAAATAAAGTCTCTGTCTAATCGTATTGTATGGCATGTCAGGCAAATAAAGGCCCTGTCTGTGCTGATGGTATGGTATGTCAGGCAAACAAAAGCTCTGGCTGACTTTATCGTATGGCATGTCAGGCAAATAAAAGATCTCTGTGAACTTATCGTATATCATGTCAGGCAAATAAAGCTGAATCTGAACTTATCGCATGGCAATTCAGGCAAATACAATATCAGTCTGAACTTATCTTATGGCATGTCAGGCAAATAAAAGCTCATTCTGAACTTATCGTATGGCATTTAATGCAAATAGAAGCTCTGTGTGAACATATCGTATATCATGTCAGGCAAATAAAAGCTGAATCTGAATTTATCGTATGGCAATTCAAGCAAATAAAATCTCGGTCTGAACGTATCTTATGGCATGTCAGGCAAATAAAACCTCAATCTGAACTTATCGTATAATATGTCGGTCATATAAAAGCTCTGTCTGAACTTAGTGTATGGCATGTCATGCAAATACACGCTCTGGCTGAACTTATCGTATGTCATGTCGGGCATATAAAAACTCTGTCTGAACTTATCGTATGACATGTCAGGCAAATAAAAGGTCAGTCTGAGCTCAATCTGGACCTATCGTATGCCATGTCAGGCAAATAAAAGCTTTGTCTGAACATACCGTATTGCATGTCAGGCAATTAAAATATCTGTCTGAACTTATCGTATGTCATGTTAGGTAAATAAAAGCTCAGTCTGTACGTATCGTATGGCGTGTCAGGCAAATAAAAGCTATGCATGAACTTACCGTATGGAATGTCAGACAAATAAATGCTCTGTCTGAACTTATCGAATGACAAGTCGGGCAAATAAAAAAGCTCAGTCTGAATTTATCGTATGACATGTCGGACATATAAAATCTCAGTCTGAACTTATCGAATGGCATTTCAGACAAATAAAAAATCTTTTTGAACTGATCGTATGGCATGTCAGGCAAATAAAAGCTCTGTCTGGACTGATTGTACGTCATGTCAGGCAATTAAAATCTCTGTCTGAACTGATCGTATGGCATGTCAGACAAATAAAGTCTCTGTCTAACTTATTGTATGGTATGTCAGGCAAAAAAATGCTTTGTCTGTGCTGATGGTATGGCATGTCAGGCAAATAAAAGCTCTGGCTGACCTTATCGTATGGCATGTCAGGCAAATAAAAGATCTTTTTGAACTGATTGTATGGCATTTTAGGCAAATAAAAGCTCTGTCTGGATTGATCGTATGGCATTTCAAGCAAATAAAATCTCTGTCTGAACTGATCGTGTGACATGTTTGTCAAATACAAGGTCTTTCTGAACTTATCATATGGCATGTCAGGCAAGTACATGCTCTGTCTGAAGTGATCATATGGCATGTCAGGCAAGTACATGCTGAATCTGAACTGATCATATGACATGTCAGGCAATTAAAATCTCTGTCTGAACTGATCGTATGACATGTCAATCAAATAAAAGGTCTTTCTGAACTTATCGTATGGCATGTCAGGCAAATACATCCTCTGTCTTAACTGATCATATGACATGTCAGGCAATTAAAATCTCTGTCTGAACTGATCATATGGCATGTCAGGCAAGTACATGCTCTGTCTGAAGTGATCATATGGCATGTCAGGCAAGTACATGCTGAATCTGAACTGATCATATGACATGTCAGGCAATTAAAATCTCTGTCTGAACTGATCGTATGACATGTCAATCAAATAAAAGGTCTTTCTGAACTTATCGTATGGCATGTCAGGCAAATACATCCTCTGTCTTAACTGATCATATGACATGTCAGGCAATTAAAATCTCTGTCTGAACTGATCGTATGACATGTCAGTCAAATACAATGCCTTTCTGAACATATCGTATGGCATGTCTGGCATGTATGATTTACTTGCATGACATGCCATACTATAAGTTCACACAGAGATTACAATGTATATTATTTTGTTGGGATTTAAAGTGTTACTCTGTATGGCCTTTCTTTACTCATTTTCATATTTAATACACTAGTGTAAAATTATAATATATTTAAGGATGTTGGCTGGGCAAGTGTTGACATCTTCAAGTCTAAACATTTTATTTTTTAAATCATGGTTTTATTTGACAACAGAATTGTTTCATTTTTTCCATTCTAGTAGATATGAATATAATGTAGGATTTAAGATGGTAACATACCATATTTTAAGCAATTTTTTTTTTCCATATTTTTCCCGTCATTTGGGATCATTTTTTGTTGTCAACAAATTAGGGGGTATGGGTAGCTCTGAGTAGAATTTACCCTTTTGCTATAGAATAAATCAGATTTTTGTTTTGCAGTAGTGGAAAACATATATAAAAGTAAATACTGAGCTAATTTTATTTTCGATCTCCATGTCAATATTGTGTGTACAGTATTTTACATTGAAAATGTAAAAGTAACTCCAAAATGGATGTAATTTAAAGAATTTTTAATAAAAATTATTAGAAGCCTGGTGACCTATATATGTTTTTACTTGTTTTGAAAGAAATGTCATAGGACCTTGACATATACAAGTTTTAAAAAAAGTTGATCATTAGAACATATTTTTTTATCTTGAATTAATTTTTCGGTAAAAACAAAAGTGGGTGGGGTACGGTCCATATATGTTTGCTTTTTAAAGTAAAAGACGAACGAGGATTACAATTGCTTTCGTATGATTTGAAAGATATGTATATAGGCAATCAAAAATTAATTGTTGTTTTGCAATAAACTTAATGTTATGAAAACAATTCTGAAAATGTTCAATGACAATATTTTTCCTCTTTTTAGTGAAATTTTTAAGTTAGAAATATGTGCCTTCTTCAATGACGTCAAGTGGGAAAAAAAGCGTGGTGACCTAGCTTTGTTTTGATAATTTTGAATCTAAATTATACCAAAGCAGCTTTAAATATGAATTTAAAAAAAAATCTCATCACTACGTCCTTTCCCAGCCAACCTCCTTAAGTCATGGTTCTACTAATAGTTAGTTGGATAATCTGATATATTTTATTAGCAGGGATTCGGTCCTCATTTTACATAATAGTTGTATGTGATAAAAACGAGTTGGTCTTACCATAACTGAATGATGCACCAGTCCATCGTCAGGTGTCTGAAATAAAGACAGTTATTAAATCCAGATGTCAACACGGTTGCAATAGATTTGCATGCAGAACACCGTGATCCTATATAACTCCATGCAAAACATCGCTTCCTCTATAGAACTATATGCCAAACACAGCGACTTCTATATACTATGAAACACTATAGTATAGCTAAATAACTGCATGCAAAACACCACTACCTATATACTACGTAAAGAATATTACCATGATTACATAGCAAAATAACTGCCCGCGACCTATTTGTGAAATGTAACACGTAGAATGGTCCGGTGAACAAAATAATATACCCTACTTTCTGCTGGTTTAATGTACCACGCAGCATGGACAGGGGACCAAATAATCTACCCCACCACCTGCTGGTGTAATGGAACACGCAGCATGAACCGAGCAGCTAGAAACAAACTCTGAGTTGATGGTAACAAAAACTGTTATTAAATTATCATAGCAAAACAATTTGTTAAAATTATATGCAGAAGAATGAACATGGTTGATAGTGACTTTAAATAGCAATAAAAGTTTGCATACGTTTGAAAAACAACCAGATCTGACTTATACCCTATGACACATCATGCGACCCTTACTGAATCCCCCATTGCGTTTTTTTTAAATATTTTATGAAGTTACCTTCGTCGTAATTATAATAAAAGCTTGGAAAGATTTGAAAAAAACATCCCCTCCCCCCTCCCAAGCAAGTAAACACATGACATGATAATATATCAATACATTTATTCTGTACTGTTCAATGTTTATTACCAGAGCGTTTACACAATCTAAATATAACACTTAACATATGGTGTTTTTTTTCAGCTGTCATGTATTCATAGCATAATGTTGAGGAAGCAGATTTATACAAGTTTGTCAATTCCTTCCGAATCCTTTTAAAGTGTTTGTCACGGCTTTACGTCCGGAAATCGCACCACATGCATTGCTTTGGCAATACCAAGAGTTTAAGGCAGATGATTTGCAGTTTTGCTGGCGTGCGAAAAAAAGGGCTCCAATTTGGGGAGTGGTCCAGATTGTGAACGATTTAATTTAACAGATCCCTATCTCCATACGTTAAGCCTGATGAACCTCCTTTAAATACTTATTTTTATTTTGGAAGACACTGAAGCACATCTCTCGTGAATGATCAATCAATTAATATATGGCTCTAAAGTCATTTATGTTTACTAAAGAAGAAAGAAACGCAACCCTTTTATAATCAAATACGTTTATGTGTATTTAACAAAAACACAATTATTTTATTTCAATACACTCCTGTTTTAATTTTTAATAGACAATATAAAAGTTTGAAACAAAAACACAAAAATCAAAATCGCTTTTACGTATGAATTTCCATAACTTTTCAAGTTTTAGGAAGGGGCGTGGGAGGTGGGCGTACGCACACTGGTAAACCGGCGACCGAAAGATCAGCTGGCTACCGAAAGATCAGCTCAAAGCAAAAAAGGTACCCATCAACACTGGGGTAAGTATTTCTACTCGTTGGATACGTTATTCTCATCATATTTACAAAAGAAATGGTTCTCCGTGTTGCTGAATGAACGATACACGAATGTGTGTAAATGTCTTTGCATTATGTCAAATATTTTGTAAGATATGGCGAGTTAAACGTGAATGATTCCCAAAAAGATGTCAATTCTGAAGTTTATACCCTAAATACTCATAAAATATTCAATACTGAGGTAAAACAGGTATACGATTAAAACAATTTATATTTAATGTAAAACGTGTATAATTCTTACTGCAAGAATCCACGTATTAAAAAGGTTATGACTATTTAAACTACACCGGTCGGTAAGAAAATGCGCCTGAATTGCACAGCTCCGAAAATTATTGGCGCCCCGAAAGATCAGCCCTGAAATCAACATGAGAAAATCGCATTTTTGTGACCAGACGGGTGTTTTATTAGTATTTCATGAAATCACAAGAAATACTGGTTGCATTTAAATACATTGCATCAGACAATTTACTGAAATTGATAAAACCTATTTCTTTAATCAAATAGCATTTATGCTAAAAATGACACGAATAAAAAAAGTTCACGGTTATCGTCTCACGCGTTTGGGCAATGAGCAATTTTATAAGGAATCTTGTGACCAGTCGTAAACCAGTGAAATTACTTAAAAAATATTATTCAATTATCGCCTGCTAATTAGGTCAATACGTAGATTTATCGACCAGAACAATTCATTTGACCAAGAACGAAGTTCGAGGTCGATATGATTTTTTTTCTGTTTGATAAATCTGCGTATTGACCGATATATCAAATAGGCAATAATTATTTTATTATTACAATTATATTATTTCGTACTATATTATCCAACATACTTTATAGTTCATAAGCGCGGGAAACGTTTTAATTAGAGATTATTCAGAATGTATTGATGTGCGTTGTGGAATGTTATTAAAGGTGCCGTTTTTCTACTTCAGAAGTAGAAAAACGTTGATGCGTTGTGGAATGTTATTAAAGGTGCCGTTTTCTACTTCAGAAGTAGAAAAACGGCACCTTTAATAACATTCCACAACGCACATCAATACATTCTGAATAATCTATAATTAAGACGTTTCCCGCGCTTATGAACTATAAAGTATGTTGGATATTATAGTACGAAATAATACAATTTTAATAATAAAAGAATTATTGCCTATTTGATATATCGGTCAATACGCAGATTTATAAAAAGAAAAAAAATCATACCGACCTCGAACTTCTTTCTTGGTCAAATGAATTGTTCTGGTCGATAAATCTACGTATTGACCTAATTAGCAGGCGATAATTGAATAATATTTTTTAAGTAATTTCACTGGTCTACGACTTGTCACAAGATTCCTTATAAAATTGCTCATTGCCAAACGCGTGAGACGATAACCGTGAACCTTTTTTATTCGTGTCGTTTTTAGCATAAATACTATTTGATTAAAGAAATAGGTTTTATCAATTTCAGTAAATTGTCTGATGCAATGTATTTAAATGCAACCAGTATTTCTTGTGATTTCATGAAATACTAATAAAACACCCGACTGGTCACAAAAATGCGATTTTCTCAAGTTGATTTCAGGGCTGATCTTTCGGGGCGCCAATAATTTTCGGAGATGTGCCATTCGGGCGCATTTTCTTACCGACCGGTGTAGTTTAAATAGTCATAACTTTTTTAATACGTGGATTCTTGCAGTAAGAATTATACACGTTTTACATTAAATATAAATTGTTTTAATCGTATACCTGTTTTACCTCAGTATTGAATATTTTATGAGTATTTAGGGTATAAACTTCAGAATTGACATCTTTTTGGGAAACATTTACGTTTAACTCGCCATATCTCACAAAATATTTGACATAATGCAAAGACATTTACACACATTCGTGTATCGTTCATTCAGCAACACGGAGAACCATTTCTTTTGTAAATATGTTGAGAATAACGTATCCAACGAGTAGAAATAATTACCCCAGTGTTGATGGGTACCTTTTTTGCTTTGAGCTGATCTTTCGGTAGCCAGCTGATCTTTCGGTCGCCGGTTTACCAGTGTGGTACGGTGCGTCCTCCCATCGATCCGCCCCTGGTATCGGTGTTGATGTTTAATCACTGGTGAATTAACAATGAATTATTTAAAAAACTTAAATAAATACACACTTACCCTAAACATAGTAAAGTTTCTGCTTCCGTCAGTTTATTGTAAAAAATAAAATGACTCACCGTTACTGTCGCGGTTTCTCGCCAAATGCTGTCTGACCACCAGTATATTACGATGAAAAGTAAACAAACAACACATAGAAACAATTGTATTGTTCCCGGTTTTGTATGTGTACATACATTCATTGTTAAGTACAATGTTTCTTATACTTTTAGCAGAATGGATAACGTGTGCTAACGACTTTTAAGCTATCCATTAGATGTGTGTCTATACTTTTATGTAACGTTTTTAATCACCCAATCATACACCGGATATAGCGACTCCTGAAGAAGTGCTAAGGTACACAAAACATTTACAACACTGTACAAAATAATTACTTTTTATTATCAACAGCGCTTAGACAAATTGGAAGCCTAGTAAACTGAAATGTATATATAAGTTCTATTGAATAAAATACATCCGAAAGTAATAATCGCCATAAAGGATTAGAACAATGACAAATATTTAAGCAGTGGTCAATACCTAAGAATAATCTGCATTGGAGTTTTATTTAAGTATTTGTCATTGCCTTTAACGAGATTTTACATTTTAACTAAATATTGTGTATATCGTAATATTTAAACTCAATGGCAGTTTACGTGGAAGTGTAGTGCATATAGCTCTATAGTAATACTGATGTTTACCAGCAAAAAGGAATCTTTACGTTTTGAACCCAGAAATCTTTAGGTGTATTTTTTTCTTTCAATACATATGACCGTGGCCGATTTTTTATTATTCATATTCATTTATTATTACTCTATCGCTAACGTTATTATGTTTTTGATGGGTTGGACGAAGTTGGCGACACCGATCATGATCAGTAACAGCACTGGCTGACAAGTACCGTGCTGCACCAGGTGACAAGTACCGCCTTGCAGCGGGTGACAAGTAGCTCGCTGTACCGTGTGACCAGTACAGTGCTCTACCCAGTGTTGTACCGGGTGACCAGTTCAGTGCTGTATCCAGTGATGTACCGGGTGACCAGTACAGTGTTCTACCCAGTGTTAAACCGGCTTACAAGTACAGTGCTGTATCCTGTGATGTACCGGGTGACAAGTACAGTGCTCTACCAGTGTTGCACCGGGTGACAAGTACAGTGCTGCACCCAGCAATGTACCGGGTGACAAGTACAGTGTTCTACCTAGTGTTGTACCGGGTGACCAGTAGGGTGCTGTATCTAGTGATGTACCGAGTTAGAAGTACAGTGATGTACCCAGTGTTGTACCAGGTTACAAGTACAGTGCTCTTCCCAGTGCTGTACCGGGTGACCAGTACAGTGATGTATCCAGTGATGTACCGGTTTACAAGTACAGTGCTATACCCAATGTTGTACCGGGTGACAAGTACAGTGCTGTATCTACTGAAGTACCGGGTGACAAGTACAGTGCTGTATCCAGTGCTGTACCGGGTGACAAGTACAGTGATGCACCCAGTGCTGTACCGGGTGACAAGTACAGTGATGCACACAGTGCTGTACCGGGTGACCAGTACAGTGCTGCACCCATTGTTGTACCGGGTGACAAGTACAGTGATGCACCCAGTGCTGTACCGGGTGACAAGTAGGGTGCTGTATCTAGTGATGTACCGAGTTAGAAGTAAAGTGCTCTACCCAGTGTTGTACCAGGTGACAAGTACAGTGCTCTACCCAGTGCTGTACCGGGTGACCAGTACAGTGCTGTATCCAGTGATGTACCGGTTGACAAGTACAGTGCTATACCCAGTGTTGTACCGGGTGACAAGTACAGTGCTGTATCTACTGATGTACCGGGTGAAAAGTACAGTGATGCACCCAGTGCTGTACCGGGTGACAAGTACAGTGATGCATACAGTGCTGTACCGGGTGACCGGTACAGTGCTGGACCCATTTTTATACCGGGTGACAAGTACAGTGATGCACCCAGTGCTGTACCGGGTGACCAGTACAGTGCTCTACCCAGTGCTGTACCGGGTGACAAGCACAGTGAGGCATCCAGTGCTGTACGGGATGACCAGTACAGTGATGCACGCAGTGTTGTACTGGGTGACAAGTACAGTGATGCACCCAGTGCTGTACCAGGTGACAAGTATGGTACCGTGTTGTACCGGGTGACAAGTACAGTGCTGCTCACAGTGCTGTACCGGGTTACCAATTCAGTGCTGTATCCAGTGATGTACCGGTTGACTAGTACAGTACTATACCGGATGGCAATTACAGTGCTGTAACCAGTGCTGGACGAGTGATCAGTACAGTGCTGCACCTAGTGCTGTACCGGGTAACCAGTACGGTGCTGTACCGGGTGACCAGTATAGTGCTGTACCAAGTGTTGAAGCGGATGGCAAGTACAGTGCTGTACATAGTGCTGAACCGGGTGACCAGTACAGTACTGTAACCAGTGATATACCAGGTGACCAGTATAGTGCTGTACCCAGTGTTGTACCGGGTGACAACTACAGTGCTGTACCCAGTGCTGTACCGGGTGACCAGTACAGTGCTGTACCGTGCTAGACCTAGTGTTGTACCGGGTGACCAGTACAATGCTGTTCACAGTGCTGTACCGGGTGACCATTACAGTTCTGCCCCCAGTGCTGTACCGTGGTACACCCAGTGCTGTACGGGTTACAAGTACAGTGATGTACCCAATGCTGGACCGGGTGACCAGTACACTGCTATACCCAGTGTTTTACCGGGTGACCAATACAGTGCTGTACCGGGTGACCAGTACATTGATGTACCCAGTGCTGTACAGTGCTACATCCAGTGTTTTAATGTTTTACCAATACAGTGCTGCACCCAGTGTTGTACCGGGTAACAAGTACAATGTTGCACCTAGTGCTGTACCGGGTGACCAGTACAGTGCTGTACCCAGTGCAGTACCGGGTGACAAGTACAGTGCTGTACCCAGTGCTGTACCGCGCTGTACCCAGTATAGTACCGGGTGACAAGTACAGTACTGCTCCCAGTGCTGTACCGGGTGACCAGTACAGTGCTGCACCCAGTGCTGTTCCGGGTGACAAGTACCGTGATGTATCGGGTGACCAGTACAGTTCAGTACAGTTCTGCACCCAGTGCTGTACCGGGTGACAAGCACATTGCTGTACCCAGTGTTGTACCTGTTGACAAGTACAGTGATGCACCCAGTGTATACTGGGTGACAAGTACAGTGCTGTATCGGGTGACCAGTACAGTGCTGTACCGCGTGATCTGTATAGGTATACAGTGTTGTACCGGGTGACCAATACAGTGCTTCACCCAGTGCTGTACCGGGTGAAAATGTCCGTGCTGTACCGGTTGATCAGTACAGTGCTCTATCCAGTGCTATACCTGGTGACTAGTACAGTGCTGCACGCAGTGCTGTTCCGGGTGACAAGTACCGTACTGTATCTGGTGACCAGTACAGTTCTGCCCCCAGTGCTGTACCGGGTGACAATCACATTGCTTTACCCAGTGTTGTACCTGGTGACAAGTATAGTGATGCACCCAGTGTGTACTGGGTGACAAGTACAGTGCTGTACCGGGTGACCAGTACAGTGCTGTACCCCTCGACCAGTACAGTGATGTACCGCGTGATCTGTACAGTTCTACACCCAGTGTTGTACCGGGTGACCAATACAGTGTTTCACCAAGTGCTGTACCGGGTGAAAAAATCCGTGCTGTACCGGTTGACCAATACAGTGCTGTACCCAGTGTTGTACCGGGTGACCAGTACAGTGCAGTACCCAGTGTTGTACCGGGTGAAAAGTTCCGTGCTGTACCGGTTGACCAGTACAGTGCTACACCCAGTACAGTATCGAGATTGAAATTTAAATTACATTGCCGTCAAATTATACATTTTAAAATTGATAGAATTTCTTGTAAATCTGCAAGTACCCATGACCTAATATTGTCTTCTAATTTGTCAACAGACGATTGTAATTAATTACTTAAATCTAGTTCCACATTTGTTGAGTGTTGTTTGTTTTGGAAAATTCTTATTTTTTGTGTGTTTGTTAGATTATTTCGTCCATTTATACTTATACACAGGTTTTCATTTTACATTCTTACATGTTGGAATATGTTCTTATTAAGATTATCATAACAATGATGTTTTAAGATTTTACATCGATACGTGTAACATCCTGCTGTGATACAATCATAGATAAATAATTAGTCCTATATCTTATCCTTATCAGAGGTCTTCATCGTGCAAACATATGCAAATGCAATACGTTGTAGAATATTAAAAAGGTTAAAATAAGTATTAGATTGCTAAAACCATGTAAGAATATAGTTGTTTACTCACTAGTATTGACCTATGGTATTTTATCTTCCTATAAGCTCCATAGCAGTCTTTACAAAAATGGCGGCCATCTTAGATGTTCGCCTCATTTTTGCCAATTTATGCCAATGCTCTGGTAATCTTCAGACCAAAACGAACATTTTCTTATACATGTATTACATGTTTTGTTATATTTGTGCCATAGCCATCCTATTACAAATAAAATAAAATTGTTTCTCTCGCCAAAACCAATGTACCTATGAAGTTTTATGAGTGTTATTGGTTTGATGTTATCGCTCACAGTCCATATTTCCATATAATGTCATGGCGACCTTGACCATTGACCTGCTGACCCCAGAAAACAATATTCTTACAATGTCAATAGTTAAATTACTGTTGAGTGTCAGAAATGGATTTCGATAAATCTACTCTCAATAGTGCGTTTACGTTTCATGAGAGATATAGTAAAGCGTTTATAACCGTTCCATATTTGCTACAAAAGAAATGTATACTCGGTAAAAAATAAATGGACCAGAAGTTTATTATAACTGAAGTTGTAAATCGGAATATACATATAATATTTAAATGCACATGTATCTAAAGTGACACACATTTTGTTTGCCAATTTAAGATAATCAGAAGTGTAATGTTCCAAGTATTTACCAAAACATGACGGTTTAAACGGTTGCTTCGAATGCGGTGTTTAAAAGCTCCAAAATGGCGCTGACGGATTGGGCTAGGTAAAATTGGTTCAATTATTTACCAAAATGAAATAAACATTTCTAACAGAGCCAATTGAAATCGGGAACATTAACAAAAAAGAAAACAAATATAAACATAAATAGTATATGGTTAAGGTCATGAGCGAAAAATAAGGGTGTATAACAGCGCACAAATGACATAAGAAATGTATTTTTGCGTAGAAAGCAATTATTAAACACAGGTATTTTGTTTTTAGATTTTAACGAAAACTACTGTTTGTTAACAGAATGAACTTTCTCACGCATTTTGCCACCAACATGATCAAGATGCATGCATTATTCACCGAGAAATAAGGTTTTAGTTAGGTACATCATGCGTGGCCTTTAAGTTGGTGTGTGATTACCACGTGACACCGGTTTTGTATGCACAGCTTCTTTATTACACCAGATTCAAAGTTATCGCCGTGGTCACTATGCAGCTTTGCAGGAAATCCATAGCATAGTTCAAGGTGTACCGTAAATAAAACAAATCGCATTGAGTCCTGTACAATATTTTCAAAGTTTTCTAGTTAGCCATTTTTCAAAATAAAGTTCTAACTAAGATTCACTTACATATATATTCTTAGTCATGAGACCTTCCTCTCTAGAAAACTGCTGAGAACAGTAGGAGTCATGTGGCATATAAGAAAAGAAAATTCTCAGAACAAAAAGCAAGAAGATCGGTTGAAAAGATGGATGCTCCCCGAAGCGGACGCTTTGTTGAAAAAAGTCGAATCAGGCCGGTAAAATGTATAACAATAAAACACTTATGTAGGCCCATGTGCAATTATATGATATGAGTACTTTTTCAATCAAAGGTCACAATTCAAAAGCAATAACATGCGGTGTTATATATGACCTGAGTGATTTTCTTGGACAAAGCTCAAAAGCTATAACGTGCTGTTGTCATGCAACTAGAAAAATGGCAATACATTACATTCCTGATAAGAGATGTCTGATGAACGTTTTTTTCATTGCCTTCTTGTATTGTGTCAAGTTGTATTAACGTCTCTTAAGTAGTGTTCACGTTACGCTTTGGACAAGAAATATTAATATATCATTACGTAGGGAAATGCTAACTCTAACTGAATGAAGATTAAGGTATGGTTTTTGCGCTCAAAACCTTTTCTTTTTGCCCTCTATCATTGTGTGAAGTTTCATTCCCGTCTTATGTGTAATGTTATAAGTATAACACTGCCAAGGCCATACCTTTAATTTGAATGAATGTGTAGTTAATAGTTGGCAAAGGCAATACCTTTAATTTGAATGAATGTGTAGTTAATAGTTGGCAAAGGCAATACCTTTAATTTAAATGAATGTGTAGTTAATAGTTGGCAAAGGCAACACCTTTAATTTGAATGAATGTGTAGTTAATAGTTGGCAAAGGCAATACCTTCAATTTGAATGAATGTGTAATTAATAGTTGGCAAAGGCAACACCTTTAATTTGAATGAATCTGTAGTTAATAGTCGGCAAAGGCAATACCTATAATTTGAATGAATGTGTAGTTAATAGTTGGCAAAGGCAATATCTTTAATTTGAATGAATGTGTAGTTAATAGTTGGCAAAGGCAATACCTTTAATTTGACTGAAAGTGTAGTTAATAGTTGGCAAAGGCAATACCTTTAATTTGACTGAATGTGTAGTTAATAGTTGGCAAAGGCAACACCTTTAATTTGACTGAATGTGTAGTTAATAGTTGGCAACGGCAAAACCTTTAATTTGACTGAATGTGTAGTTAATAGTTGGCAAAGGCAACACCTTTAATTTGACTGAATGTGTAGTTAATGGTTGGCAAAGGCAATACCTTTAATTTGACAGAATGTGTAGTTAATAGTTGGCAAAGGCAATACCTTTAATTTGACTGAATGTGTAGTTAATAGTTGGCAAAGGCAATACCTTTAATTTGGCTGAATGTGTAGTTAATAGTTGGCAAAGGCAATACCTTTAATTTGACTGAAAGTGTAGTTAATAGTTGGCAAAGGCAATACCTTTAATTTGACTGAATGTGTAGTTAATAGTTGGCAAAGGCAACACCTTTAATTTGACTGAATGTGTAGTTAATAGTTGGCAACGGCAAAACCTTTAATTTGACTGAATGTGTAGTTAATAGTTGGCAAAGGCAACACCTTTAATTTGACTGAATGTGTAGTTAATGGTTGGCAAAGGCAATACCTTTAATTTGACTGAATGTGTAGTTAATAGTTGGCAAAGGCAATACCTTTAATTTGACTGAATGTGTAGTTAATAGTTGGCAAAGGCAATACCTTTAATTTGGCTGAATGTGTAGTTAATAGTTGGCAAAGGCAATACCTTTAATTTGACTGAATGTGTAGTTAATAGTTGGCAAAGGCAATACCTTTAATTTGTATGAATGTGTAGTTAATAGTTGGCAAAGGCAACACCTTTAATTTGAATGAATGTGTAGTTAATAGTTGGCAAAGGCAACACCTTTAATTTGAATGAATGTGTAGTTAATAGTTGGCAAAGGCAACACCTTTAATTTGAATGAATGTGTAGTTAATAGTTGGCAAAGGCAATACCTTTAATTTAAATAAATGTGTAGTTAATAGTTGGCAAAGGCAATATCTTTAATTTGAATGAATGTGTAGTTAATATTTGGCAAAGGCAATACCTTTAATTTGACTGAATGTGTAGTTAATAGTTGGCAAAGGCAATACCTTTAATTTGACTGAATGTGTAGTTAATAGTTGGCAAAGGCAATACCTTTAATTTGACTGAATGTGTAGTTAATAGTTGGCAAATGCAATACCTTTAATTTGACTGAATGTGTAGTTAATAGTTTGCAAAGGCAATACCTTTAATTTGAATGAATGTGTAGTTAATAGTTGGCAAAGGCAACACCTTTAATTTGAATGAATGTGAAGTTAATAGTTGGCAAAGGCAATACCTTTAATTTGAATGAATGTGTAGTTAATAGTTGGCAAAGGCAATATCTTTAAGTTGAATTAATGTGTAGTTAATAGTTGGCAAAGGCAATACCTTTAATTTGAATGAATGGGTAGTTAATAGTTGGCAAAGGCAATACCTTTAATTTGAATGAATGTGTAGTTAATGGTTGGCAAAGGCAATACCTTTAATTTGAATGAATGTGTAGTTAATAGTTGGCAAAGGCAACACCTTTAATTTGACTGAATGTGTAGTTACTAGTTGGCAAAGGCAATACCTTTAATTTGACTGAATGTGTAGTTAATAGTTGGCAAAGGCAATACCTTTAATTTGACTGAATGTGTAGTTAATAGTTGGCAAAGGCAACACCTTTAATTTGAATGAATGTGTAGTTAACGTCTCACTAGTGAATTATTCAACACTATATAATATATGTAGAAATGGTCACGTGCGGACCACTGCGAACATACTTTAAACTGTCCATTGGTCTTTAAATCTCCCCTCAATCTGCAAACCTTCCTCTGAAGCTCAGAATATCCACAAAAAATCAAATGTTCACCAGATTAATTTTTTTTAAATTCCAGTCTTTTTCAGTACCCCTCAAAACTAGCTCCATTTCACTGATAATTCAACTGTATTCCTACCCATTTTCAAATTATCATATCTTCCTCGAAAATCACCCAGTGGCATCCAAACTTGGCAGAAGTCATGAACATGTTCCAATCTTGTCACCTGAAAACAGAAATAAGAGAATGATTGCACATTTCCAAGTTCAGAGCAAACCGATTAACACAGCCCTAGTTTTTTACGGTGTAGGAATCTTCCTACCGTCCTGCCCAAGGGAGGTAATTCTGTAGTGAGACCTTTAACTGAATTATTTTTTTGACATAAGACTCAAAACTTTATCAAACAAAGTAACAATATTGACGAACATAAAATGACGTTACTTGGTGTTATCCGCGGACTATTTTTAACAAAATGGCATAAAACATGAAGCCGGTCACATTTGCTTCAAGTCAGTTTCGGACGACTTGAAAATGCACAGAACTGCCACGACATATCAACCGCTAAGCTTGAATATCTTCTATACTTGTTAAAGAAAATGTTTGAAACTTTTAAGTTTTTGTGTTATATGATTGCTTTATCTTATCATTGTATTAAATTTACTGTGTATGTAATATTACCCAATTCAAGTGTCAAAATGCATGCCCTTATATGGCAATTTATTGGTTTCTTGAATAAATGCTTTATTATTCGAACAGTACATCATCTTTGACTTATCATTTCTGCTTCCAAAGAAACTTCATTGTTGGTAGATAAGCTTACTTGTAATTGTAGTGGATGGCTAAGCTGGATTGATGAAATCCTAAACCTTCCTAACCTAATATGGTTAGATTTTTACGCCAAAACGTAACGTTATTTTCATGACGTCATCTTCATGATGTCATCATTTGTTATGTTATTCAGGGAGTAAATGGAGTTTGTCTTTGAAGGGGCATAACTTGAAAAGAGATTATTACAGAACAGAGCTAGCTAGGAAGCAAGTTTACTATTTATAAAAAGGAGTGTACTTGCAATAATGAAACATAAAATATCACACTTTAAGAAGGGAGTCGACCAAAATAGATTTAAACCACTTTCAGGCAGGTGGTCTGATGACAAGCGGACAGTGACCATTAAGAGACTGACTAAAGACGTGTATGATAGTCTCCTAATTCAGGATAAAAAATCAAATGTGCTACTGTGTGGAGCTGTAGACAAGAAGATTCCAGCAACAATGACCTTGAGACCAAGCAAGGCTGCCAAAACGCCTATAGAGCAAGCACTTATGGATAGTGCTAAAGCTGAAAGTGATAAGAATGAACTGCGTACATACCGTATCTTTCACCTTGGGAAGACTGCTGACATGTTCTTTGAAACATTCTCTGATCACAGATCCTGGGATGGCACCTGTCAAGGGAAATTAAACTTTGACTTGAAGTTTGATAAACAGATGGGGTTAGGGTGGTGCGAGAGACTGAAATGTCTTAAATGTGGGTTCGTTGGCAAAGAACATAAGCTTTATGAAACGGTGAACACCAATCGACCAGGACCAAAAGTTGCCGACATAAATCTGTCAGTGGCAGTGGGGTTAATGGACACAAAATCTGGCCCAAATGACTTTCGGTACTTGATGACATGCCTGAAAATTCCACCACCATCTTACTCATCTATGCAAAGCCATAGCAACATTGCTGCTGACAAAGTTTCGGAGGTGGCACATGCTAGTTTCAACCGTGCAAGACAGCAAGTCCGAGAAAACAACGTCGCGTGTGGGTTTGAAAAAGACGCCTCAATTCCGGGTGGGGTAGACTCCCAATATAACAACAGTCTGAAGTCAGCAGGGGAGACAACTCCAATGCAGCCAGCCACTCAAGTCAGCACTACCATCATAGAGATGCAGACAAATCTAAAGAAAGTGATTGGCATGCACATTGGCAGTAAACTTTGTTCCCACTCGGACCACAGCGCATGTAATGCGAGGTCTGGATGCAGCAAAAATCTTCAGGATACCGACCAAATAGGTAAGTTTCATAACTATTAATTAAACATTATTTAATTAACACAACACAACACAACACAACACAACACAACACAACACAACACAACAACATAACACAACAACATAACACAACACAACACAACACAACACAACACAACAACACAACACAACACAACACAACAACATAACACAACAACATAACACAACACAACACAACATCACAACACAACACAACACAACACAACACAACACAACACAACACAACACAACACAACACAACACAACACAACACAACACAACACAACACAACACAACACAACACAACACAACACAACACAACAACCACACCACATCACAATCACAAAACACAACACAACAACACAACAACCACACCACATCACACCACATCACACCACATCACAATCACAATCACAACAAAGATAAGATAGATAGATAGATAGATAGATAGATAGATAGATAGATAGATAGATAGATACATACATAGATAGATAGATAGATAGATAGATAGATAGATAAGCTAGTTAGTTAGTTAGTTAGTTAGTTAGTTAGTTAGTAAATAAATAACTAATGACAAAAAGAAAGAAATAATAATAATAAAAAACATTATTGACTAATCAACAATAACCGCCGTCAAGTCGTTAAACATTTAAGATAAGATAAGATAAGATAAGATAAGATAAGATAAGATAAGAAGATAAGATAAGATAAGATAAGATAAGATAAGATAAGATAATGTAAGTAAGTAAGTAAGTAAGTAAGTAAGTAAGTAAGTAAGCAAGCAAGTAAGTAAGTAAATAAGTAAGTAAGTAATTAAGTAAGTAAGTAAATAAGAAAAATAAATAAGTAATGAAAAAAAGAAATAAATAATAAAAAAGATTATTGACTAATGCAACAATAACCGTCAAGTCGATACAAATTTCATACTTCGTTTACAGGTGACGAACATAGAGAGGCCAGATTAGCGATGGAATCGATATTGAAGAGTGACACGCCGATCACTATTGACAACATGACAACAGACGGGGACAGCAAAGCATTCAAAGGCGCTCGTGCTGCTCAACTTGCTATCACGGGCAAACCAATGTCAAGAATGGCGGATGTTGTACATCTGACTAAAACAATGAAAAATAAAATTAAGAGGACTGAGTTTTCGCAAAAGATGTTTCCTGGACATACCAAACGGGACCGAGCATACATTCAGAAACGCTTTGCAAAGGACGTATCTCACCGTGTACTAACTGAGTTTCAAAATGTACAGCAGAGTATAGGCGACACAAATATTCCCTGTTTACAACAAAAATGTGAAAATTTGAAGATGGCTATAATAGACTGCTACCAGGATAAATGTGGGAAAACTTGTAGAAAATATTCCATGGCGTGTGGGGGTAATCCACCAATCTCAACATGGAGAAAACATTTTATGCCAACATCATGTAAACCTTTAAAGATTCAGGGAGACGACAAAAATAAACTTATCGACTGTTTAAATGTTCGACTGGGAAAAGACGCTGTGACCAAGACATGTAAAGGTGCTGACACAAATAAGCTAGAGGCGTTACACCGCGGTATAAATGCCTCAAACCCGAAAGACGTAACCTTTCGACGTAATGCTAAAGGCAGAAAATTAAGTGCCGCAGCACGGTTAAATGACGGACGGGCAAATTCAGCAATAGAAAAAGTTAAGGCTGTTGGAGGGTCATTTCCCCAAAACACAAAAGTGTTACGGTAACTTAAGAAAATTCAGGACAAAAATACGTACGACAAACATCGACAAATGTTACAAACTTATAAAACAGCCAGATTTATCAACAAAGTGAACAACTTTAAAGTATACGATGACCAACGACAACATAAAACATACTCAACTGACCTTCTCGACAAGTAAACAATGACCACACATTTTGCTATATGAAAAGTGGGTGGGGTAACAATTTGACATGAAACACTACAATAGGATAATATAAACAATCTACTCACATGAAGCATGCAATCAGGATACTCTGTATGTCCTAAACACAGTCTTGGTATCATGTGAAGGCATCTTTGTCTTTCCATGTTGACGCTATGAGGCTCCAAGCTGAGATGGTCAAATCGTAAACATAAACTGTTGTGGCAAAGATGAGACACGTCCATTCCCCTAGGAATACTAGAAACACACATCACACACATATACATCACTCTGTGTGCTAACATGTTCATCTGAGTAGGTCTCCCAGCCAAAACAATCGACTGTCTCCCATATTCTGACACTTTCTGACCACAGAATCGTCTATTAAGTCCCAAATGACGGTTATAAAGCATGCACGGGGTCCGACTAGAAGCAAAGTAGTCTATTTTACACTGCAAAAGCATCAAATACTTATCAAAATCCATATTATGCCTAAGAAATACACTGTTTCACTCTAAAATCAAGATTTCACTTTAAAAAATCCAATCTAGTAACAATAGGCGCTGTCTGTCAAGCTTTTCCCTGTTCCAGATGAGGGTTGTTTAACGTCTCACTAGTGAATTATTCAACACTATATAATATATGTAGAAATGGTCACGTGCGGACCACTGCGAACATACTTTAAACTGTCCATTGGTCTTTAAATCTCCCCTCAATCTGCAAACCTTCCTCTGAAGCTCAGAATATCCACAAAAAATCAAATGTTCACCAGATTAATTTTTTTTAAATTCCAGTCTTTTTCAGTACCCCTCAAAACTAGCTCCATTTCACTGATAATTCAACTGTATTCCTACCCATTTTCAAATTATCATATCTTCCTCGAAAATCACCCAGTGGCATCCAAACTTGGCAGAAGTCATGAACATGTTCCAATCTTGTCACCTGAAAACAGAAATAAGAGAATGATTGCACATTTCCAAGTTCAGAGCAAACCGATTAACACAGCCCTAGTTTTTTACGGTGTAGGAATCTTCCTACCGTCCTGCCCAAGGGAGGTAATTCTGTAGTGAGACCTTAATAGTTGGCAAAGGCAATACCTTTAATTTGAATGAATGTGTAGTTAATAGTTGGCAAAGGCAATATATTTCATTTGAATGAATGTGTAGTTAATAGTTGGCAAAGGCAATACCTTTAATTTGAATGAATGTGTAGTTAATAGTTGGCAAAGGCAATACCTTTAATTTGACTGAATGTGTAGTTAATAGTAGGCAAAGGCAATATCTTTAATTTGAATGAATGTGTAGTTAATAGTTGGCAAAGGCAATACCTTTAATTTGTATGAATGTGTAGTTAATAGTTGGCAAAGGCAATACATTTAATTTGAATGAATGTGTAGTTAATAGTTGGCAAAGGCAATACCTTTAATTTGAATGAATGTGTAGTTAATAGTTGGCAAAGGCAATACCTTTAATTTGAATGAATGTGTAGTTAATAGTTGGCAAAGGCAACACCTTTAATTTGACTGAATGTGTGGTTAATAGTTGGCAAAGGCAATACCTTTAATTTGACTGAATGTGTAGTTAATAGTTGGCAAATGCAATACCTTTAATTTGACTGAATGTGTAATTAATAGTTGGCAAAGGCAACACCTTTAATTTGACTGAATGTGTAGTTAATAGTTGGCAAAGGCAATACCTTTAATTTGACTGAATGTGTAGTTAATAGTTGGCAAAGGCAACACCTTTAATTTGAATGAATGTGTAGTTAATAGTTGGCAAAGGCAACACCATTAATTTGAATGAATGTGTAGTTAATAGTTGGCAAAGGCAATACCTTTAATTTGACTGAATGTGTAGTTAATAGTTAGCAAAGGCAATACCTTTAATTTGACTGAATGTGTAGTTAATAGTTTGCAAAGGCAATACATTTAATTTGAATGAATGTGTAGTTAATAGTTGGCAAAGGCAACACCTTTAATTTGAATGAATGTGTAGTTAATAGTTGGCAAAGGCAACACCTTTAATTTGAATGAATGTGTAGGTGACAGTTGGCAAAGGCAACACCTTTAATTTGACTGAATGTGTAGTTAATAGTTGGCAAAGGCAATACCTTTAATTTGACTGAATGTGTAGTTAATAGTTGGCAAAGGCAACACCTTTAATTTGACTGAATGTGTAGTTAATAGTTGGCAAAGGCAATACCTTTAATTTGACTGAATGTATAGTTAATAGTTGGCAAAGGCAACACCTTTAATTTGAATAAATGTGTAGTTAATAGTTGGCAAAGGCAACACCTTTAATTTGACTGAATGTGTAGCTAATAGTTGGCAAAGGCAACACCTTTAATTTGAATGAATGTGCAGTTAATAGTTGGCAAAGGCAACACCATTAATTTGAATGAATGTGTAGTTAATAGTTGGCAAAGGCAATACCTTTAATTTGAATGAATGTGTAGTTAATAGTTGGCAAAGGCAATACCTTTAATTTGAATGAATGTGTAGTTAATAGTTGGCAAAGGCAATACCTTTAATTTGACTGAATGTGTAGTTAATAGTTGGCAAAGGCAATACCTTTAATTTGACTGAATGTGTAGTTAATAGTTGGCAAAGGCAATACCTTTAATTTGAATGAATGTGTAGTTAATAGTTGGCAAAGGCAACACCTTTAATTTGAATGAATGTGTAGTTAATAGTTGGCAAAGGCAATACCTTTAATTTGAATGAATGTGTAGTTAATAGTTGGCAAAGGCAATACCTTAAATTTGACTGAATGTGTAGTTAATAGTTGGCAAAGGCAATAACTTTAATTTGACTGAATGTGTAGTTAATAGTTAGCAAAGGCAATACCTTTAATTTGACTGAATGTGTAGTTAATAGTTTGCAAAGGCAATACCTTTAATTTGAATGAATGTGTAGTTAATAGTTGGCAAAGGCAACACCTTTAATTTGAATGAATGTGTAGTTAATAGTTGGCAAAGGCAACACCTTTAATTTGAATTCATGTGTAATTGACAGTTGGCAAAGGCAACACCTTTAATTTGACTGAATGTGTAGTTAATAGTTGGCAAAGGCAATACCTTTAATTCGACTGAATGTGTAGTTAATAGTTGGCAAAGGCAATACCTTTAATTTGACTGAATGTGTAGTTAATAGTTGGCAAAGGCAACACCTTTAATTTGACTGAATGTGTAGTTAATAGTTGGCAAAGGCAATACCTTTAATTTGACTGAATGTGTAGTTAATAGTTGGCAAAGGCAACACCTTTAATTTGAATAAATGTGTAGTTAATAGTTGGCAAAGGCAACACCTTTAATTTGAATGAATGTGTAGCTAATAGTTGACAAAGGCAACACCTTTAATTTGAATGAATGTGTAGTTAATAGTTGGCAAAGGCAACACCATTAATTTGAATGAATGTGTAGTTAATAGTTGGCAAAGGCAATACCTTTAATTTGAATGAATGTGTAGTTAATAGTTGGCAAAGGCAATACCTTTAATTTGAATGAATTTGTAGTTAATAGTTGGCAAAGGTAATACCTTTAATTTGAATGAATGTGTAGTTAATAGTTGGCAAAGGCAATACCTTTAATTTGACTGAATGTGTAGTTAATAGTTGGCAAATGCAATATCTTTAATTTGACTGAATGTGTAGTTAATAATTGGCAAAGGCAATACCTTTAATTTGAATGAATTTGTAGTTAATAGTTGGCAAAGGTAATACCTTTAATTTGAATGAATGTGTAGTTAATAGTTGGCAAAGGCAATACCTTTAATTTGACTGAATGTGTAGTTAATAGTTGGCAAATGCAATATCTTTAATTTGACTGAATGTGTAGTTAATAATTGGCAAAGGCAATACCTTTAATTTGAATGAATGTGTAGTTAATAGTTGGCAAAGGCAACACCTTTAATTTGACTGAATGTGTAGTTAATAGTTGGCAAAGGCAATACCTTTAATTTGACTGAATGTGTAGTTAATAGTTGGCAAAGGCAATACCTTTAATTTGACTGAATGTGTAGTTAATAGTTGGCAAAGGCAATACATTTTATTTGACTGAATGTGTAATTAATAGTTGGCAAAGGCAATACCTTTAATTATTTGACTGAATGTGTAGTTAATAGTTGACAAAGGCAATACCTTTAATTTGACTGAATATGTAGTTAATAGTTGACAAAGGCAATACCTTTAATTTGAATGAATGTGTAGTTAATAGTTGGCAAAGGCAATACTTTTAATTTGAATGAATGTGTAGTTAATAGTTGGCAAAGGCAATACCTTTAATTTGAATGAATGTGTAGTTAATAGTTGGCAAAGGCAAAACCTTTAATTTGACTGAATGTGTAGTTAATAGTTGGCAAAGGCAATACCTTTAATTTGAATGAATGTGTAGTTAATAGTTGGCAAAGGCAAAACCTTTAATTTGACTGAATGTGTAGTTAATATTCTTTGCGCTCTGCACTACCTCCCATTGCCTTCTATCATTGTGTGAAGTTTTATTCCAGTTCAATAAGTAGTTTTCTAGATACGCTTCGAAAAGTAACGTGGAACGGATAGAAATCTTAAACAAAGGGTAATACCATGAAAGAAATAAAGATGAACTGCTCGCTTTAAAGAAATATATCTCAAATTTGTAATAGTAGTTTTGAAAGCCATATAAACCCTATTTAAACAATTCTAATTCAGTTTTTCCTTTTAAATTCAATGAATATCAATCCACTTATCTGAAACGTAGAGTTAACAACTAACACATACGTTTGTATCCAAATAACTGTGGATAAACACAATGAACTTTGTTTTATATTACCCCTAGGTGTCCCAGCATATTGTTATTGATATGTAGTTATACGTTTGTTAATACAATAGCACAGACAATGGGTGAAAAATAAAATACTGAAAATGTGTTTATAAAATGGCAAAGGCAAAGTGTGAAAATTAAAATACTGAATAAATAAAATATGTTTATGAAATTGAAAGGCTATGGGTGCGAAATAAAATACTGAAAATAAAAAATATGTTTATAAAATTGCAAAGGCAAAGGATGAATAATAACATATTGAAACAATAAATATACGGTTTTTATACTTTACTTTGAAATACAGATAGACCTTAAACAATGCAAACTATCATAAATACCCCAGTTACATTTTATTTCATATCTTTTAAATGCTATGTACATTTTTGACAAACAAATCGTATGAAAACTCATCAATATATTCTGAACAGATTCATCAATTAAAATTGAAAATAAATCATCAACTTGATAATCGGATTAATTTCAGTAACCGCTTGAAAAAACTTTTAAAATTATTGTTTTATCAGAATTAAAAATCTCGGTACTTCGTGTATGTAATTCACTGCGCTCAATAGCTGACGTATACGCGTATTTTACGCATAGGTCTTTAAATATTTGTAACATGAATACGTGGACATGGAATGTTTTTTGATGTAAAACTAGGGGATCTTAAAGTTCCATAGATGTGGTGGATTGAAATCTAAGAGTGACAAAATGACATTATTCACCCCATGTTAAATGAAATGAAACAAAATGGTTGTTTTACGTCCCGTTAACCCGTCATATAAGTTTATAAACCTCAGAGGGAGATGAGAAGAAGGATACCTTTTCCCATCAGATAAGCCTTCTCCCGGGAGCGAACCCGCGCTGGGTAGATGTCTGCAGCTATGAGGTCAATGCCTTATCTACTTGGCTATCGAGGCCGCTCTGGAAATGAAGGCTAATTGCAATTCTACTACATGAATAATTACGCTAACACGGTGTTTAATGTAGCTTCTTCTTTTATTCTGTACTTCACATCTCGCTATAGTATTTATTTACGTTGTAAGAGTCTTTACACTGCCTGTAAATAACAGAAAAGTAACAGTTAAGAATTGAATTGAATTGAATTGGAGTTTATTGTCGCACCAACAGCTAATGTCATAATAATACCAGATTTCACTGGTGCAGGAAAACTCTAGGTTCCCCTCCGAGGAATTTTCGTGTACGGGCGGGCACCTGGATAGAACCACCGACGTTCCTCTAGCCAGTTAGTAGCTTCCTCACATAACGATTACTAGGCCCACGGGGGAACGAACCCACAGTGGCGAGGGCCAAGTGATTTCAGAGACTCTTACTACACCGCTACGGACGCCCCTTAACAGTTAAGAGAAGGAATTGCAAATTATATAAGTGCATCATTGATATATTTCTTTCTATGTGTATTTGAATAATTTTTGCTGAACTCTCGAGGACATCATACATATAAATAGTTATGTTTAGTTAGCTGAAAAATGAATATGAAATGGGTAATGGGAGATAGAAGGACCTGCACCAATTCATATTAAGGTAGAGCGATCGTGGTGGTGGTGGTGGTGGTGGTGGGGGGGGGGGGGGGGGGGGGGGCGTGGTAAGGTCCCTTTAAACAATATTTTAGTCATATTATCACGGTTTTCTACTCGTTGTAGTGAGTTCAATACTCAACTGTGTGGGCTGTGCTGCCACACTGGAATATAAGGTCGTAAACACATGACATGAAACCCAATGTGTCAAGCGAGGGAGCTACTAGGATGATTTTTTGAAGACTTTGTTAATTGAACCCACGGCCTCCCGTATGTGAGGCTGTCGGTCTACCCAATACGCTATCTTCTTAAAAAGAATATGAGTGTGAAATCAGGGAATCTCAACGTTAACTATATGTGATTGACAGAAATCTTCGTTGAAAAAAACAAACCCAAGTAATATTTGGACGCTTCTAATTGTGAGATCTACCATTTAGTTCACCTCAGGTTTTTTTTAGCCATATGCTACCATTTTATTACCATTTTCAGCCATATGCTATCACTCATAGACCGGATACACCGTTTTAGAGCACCACGCGGATGTTACCGTATTTTTCAATACCAGACCTATTTTTACTGAACGCAGTATCTCAATCCGACGATTTGTCTAGATTGTTGCAACGCTTGTAATGTTTGTATTTACAATCAAGCTTCGAAGATGATCAAGACTATTGCTCAGTAGGAAACATCCAAACTCCCGGCAGTAGTTACTTCCCCTATATGTTACAGTTATTGGCTACAAGGTTGAAAAAATCAAGTAACACCGGGAACGCGCACCTGTTTTGGATTGTTTAATTTGCGGAACCTGGTACCATTTTTTGATATGATTTGCGGCGCGATCCTAAAAATGTAAAAGACAATAGAGTTCCTCCTCTCACCCAGGGTAATGTATTTATGAAGTTTTATGAGTTCATGTGTTACGATTGGAAATTAATGTGCAGAATGTATATTTTCAACTAGGGTCATTGTGACCTTGACCTTTGATCCAAACATCAGCAGTGTTTCTCCTCTCACCTAGGGGAATTTACCTATGAAGTTTTATTACTGTAAGTATTAATATTTTGAAGTTTTTGCGCAGAATGCATATTTTCATATAAGGTCACTGTGGCCTTGACCTTTGACCTACTGGCCCCCAAAACAATAGGGTTCCATCTCTCACTTAAGGCAATAAACATAATGAAGTTTTATGAGTGTCGGTGCTACGGGGTCGAAGCTATTGTGAAAAATGCATATGTACATATAAGGTCACTGTGAACTTGACCTTTGATCTACTGGCCACACAATCAAAAGGGTTCCTCCACTCACCTAGGGCAATTTTGTTATTAAATTCTAAGGCTTTGAAGTTATTTTGCTATGCGTATTTACATATAAGATCACTGTGACCTTGACGTTTGGCCTACTGACCCCAAAATCAATAGAGTTCCTCCTCTCATCTGGGCAATACACCTATGAAGTTCCATGATGGTGGATCACGTACTTAACATAAAACATCCCGTTTTTTTATTAGAAGCTGTTTAAACTATCATTTTCATTTGTACAAGACCGAACTGAAAAAGTGAATCAACTTAATGTAATACAGTTATACACACGCAGTAGGTCGAACATCGGGACCAAGTTGAGAGCTGAGGATAAACATTTCTGCAGGTTACTAAAGTCTCTCATTGAAAGATTAAATATTAAGAGTGCTTGTGGCAAAGATCTCCACTTTATGAAAAGCTATGCATTAAGCTGTTTCTTACCTATGGTATATTTCTTCTGTGTCTTACCAATAGTACATTTCTTCTACGCCTTTTTCTTACCTGTAGTACATTTCTGTTTTTTACCTATGGTATATTTCTTCTAACTGTTTCTTACCTTTGATACATTCTTCTACCTTTTTCTTACCTGTGGTACATGTATTCTACTCATTTTTCTTATCTATAATACATTTCTGCTAAATCGTTTCTTACCTGTGGTAAATTTCCTCCAATTCTCAAAAGACAAACGTTCAATTGTTTCTTTATTAGTCAGGATAAAACCCTTCACGGTTAATACCAAGATAAAACAAGTGTATTGTGTCGGTATTTCTAACTATTCTTCGTTAAAATGTTGCAAGAAGGAAATAAGATTTATGATATTCTTTATAAAATATTAAAACCGTATAGTATTAAGCCGATGAAAACATTATAAAATCATGTTTTATCTAATTATATTACATATGAGTTATTGTGTTAAAGAAAAGATGATAACTAAAAATGTTAATACTCAGTTCATGTTAGCAAGAAAATGGTTGAAAACTGTTAAAAGCAACTTGTGCATCTTGTGGTATTATTAAACCACAGTTTGTTAAAAGTACACAAGATCGAAATATTGATATCCATAAAGCTTTACTTCCTTTATTCCTGTCGTCGGGGTCTGTGTAAACATAACTATGTACAGTGGGGTTTTCTTTTATTCCTTTATTAGGTGACCTATCGATGTAAACATAACTATGTACAGTGGGGTTTTCTTTTATTCCTTTATTAGGTGACCTATCGATGTAAACATAACTATGTACAGTGGGGTTTTCTTTTATTCCTTTATTAGGTGACATATCGATGTAAACATAACTATGTACAGTGGGGTTTTCTTTTATTCCTTTATTAGGTGACCTATCGATGTAAACATAAGTATGTACAGTGGGGTTTTCTTTTATTCCTTTATTAGGTGACCTATCGATGTAAACATAAGTATGTACAGTGGGGTTTTCTTTTATTCCTTTATTAGGTGACCTATCGATGTAAACATAACTATGTACAGTGGGGTTTTCTTTTATTCCTTTATTAGGTGACCTATCGATGTAAACATAACTATGTACAGTGGGGTTTTCTTTTATTCCTTTATTAGGTGACCTATCGATGTAAACATAACTATGTACAGTGGGGTTTTCTTTTATTCCTTTATTAGGTGACCTATCGATGTAAACATAACTATGTACAGTGGGGTTTTCTTTTATTCCTTTATTAGGTGACCTATCGATGTAAACATAACTATGTACAGTGGGGTTTTCTTTTATTCCTTTATTAGGTGACCTATCGATGTAAACATAACTATGTACAGTGGGGTTTTCTTTTATTCCTTTATTAGGTGACCTATCGATGTAAACATAACTATGTACAGTGGGGTTTTCTTTTATTCCTTTATTAGGTGACCTATCGATGTAAACATAACTATGTACAGTGGGGTTTTCTTTTATTCCTTTATTAGGTGACCTATCGATGTAAACATAACTATGTACAGTGGGGTTTTCTTTTATTCCTTTATTAGGTGACCTATCGATGTAAACATAACTATGTACAGTGGGGTTTTCTTTTATTCCTTTATTAGGTGACCTATCGATGTAAACATAAGTATGTACAGTGGGGTTTTCTTTTATTCCTTTATTAGGTGACCTATCGATGTAAACATAAGTATGTACAGTGGGGTTTTCTTTTATTCCTTTATTAGGTGACCTATCGATGTAAACATAACTATGTACAGTGGGGTTTTCTTTTATTCCTTTATTAGGTGACCTATCGATGTAAACATAACTATGTACAGTGGTTTTTGTTTTTATTCTTTTATTAGGTGACCTATCGATATAAAATATAAGTATTGACAATGACGAATACCTTAATATTTATCACAGAGTCAGTTAACATATTAGAGCAAATATAATCATGCAATGGTTATCCCACCCTAGTTCAATTTCAACATTAACATATATGTAAAAGATAATATATCGCATTCTCAATATATCGCATTCTCTATTGAACTTACACATATAAACAACCGCCGCCATTATTGCCGGGCCTTTGTAAAAGACTTCGTCACACAAATATTACAATTAGCATCCAGTCCATAATAATTTATTACAACAAGTTTAGCAATGACTTACCATGGATGGATGTATCTCTTAAGATATATTCTATTAACAGTTGTAGTGCATGTAAATGCAAATACAGTCAACAATCTATAAAATGGTGACTGTCCTAAATGGCCTAGTGCGAGCGTGTCCCTAATACGCGGGAATTCATATTTCATATAAAGAAGAGGTTAAGGTTCATTCATACCCAATCAGATCACTCGACCACACAGACGTATACATGCACATGGCATAACA
>JAWPHD010020935.1:0-29888 GCA_037043455.1 Cyrtodaria siliqua | reverse complement strand
CTATTTACACTATTTGGCAAATCTTTATCTTAACAAAAATACTTATAAATTCATAAACAACTATTATCAATAAAACTATTTACATTAACTTTCAGGTTAAAGATCTAGACAACAAGTCTTCAAGTTGAATGGAGAAGAATGGACAGTTGAAAATGGATTTACCATTGGATGCAAAACTGTTTATTATTATTTTTTCACAATATATTTTTTCCACTAATGCTGTATACAGTCAAAACACTCCACATGAGGCTTGTGACTGTCTAAAGTAAAAGAGACATACAACGATTAACACATTATTTTGAAGCACTTCTTAATGTTAATGTCTACAAGTAGGTTGTGTTCAGTTTTTTAATTGTCTTTAAATTTTATTTATTTTTTTCCCTCAAAGACCAAGGTCACTCTTAGAGTCAGCAAGAGGTCACACTATGTTTTTGGGGGCATTTGTCAACTTAGTGACATTTCTCTCTCCTTTGTTTATTTTTTTGATCGCGTGATATACACAAACTGTATACTTAAAGTTGTGAAAAGTTCTGACTATTTTTTTTTACCGATTTTGTGTGCTGTTTTTGTTTAATACTATATTTTTTGTATTAATTTTGTTAGTGTTTTATTAGTATTTTGTTAAAAGTGTATCTGATATGTGTTTTTGCTGAACAGTTAATTGAATTGAATGTTGTTTAAACGGCTCATCAACACAGTATAAGTTATTTAGAGCCGCCTCAGAGAGAGGCGGAAGGATACATAGGAATCCAGGAACCTGCCCTTCTCTTATTATCGAATAGATTCCTACATGTATGGCTTCTTTAACGTGCTCGGAGGATTAGACCGATACACGGGAACCGCCCGGTTCTTACGTCTCCATCCGACGGAGACGAGGCTAAGGGAAAGTGTCGTGCCCAAGAACATCACCGACGGAACTCAGTGGCACCACGGAGGATTGAACCCGGGGCCTCCGGTTACAAAATCCGCCGCGCTACCGACTGCGTCTCACCAGCCAAACAGTACAATCATTAGTGTTTTGTTAACAGTGTTTCATTGATGTTTTGTTAAGTGTTTGCATTGATGTTTTGTTAACAGTGTTGCATTGATGTTTTGTTAACAGTGTTGCATTGATGTTTTGTTAGGAGTCTTTTATTAGTGTTTTGTTCAGTATTTTATTGGTGTTTTGTTAATATTCAGATTTCAGTACAGCATTAGTATTTTGTTATTAAACAGTGTTTTATTGGTGTTTTATTAAAAGTGTTTTGTTAGTGTTTTATTAGTATTTTGTTAACCTCATTTGCATGTCATTTGTGATACTAATTCTGCACTAATAAAATACATTTTTGTTTTACATAGAGTTATATAATGAAAACTTGTAGCGACTACTTCTCTGAAACATACTTGACGGATTTTCATGAAAACTTCACAGGAATGTTGCTCTTAATGTCTTATTGATCTTAGCAAAATTTCAGGTCGGCCGGAAATTCAAGATGGCCGCCACGGTTAAAATAGATTTTCAAAAAAACAAGTCTGTAGGCGACTACTTCCTGAAATCAAAATCAATCAGTAGAGAGCTTCAAGGTCATTGACCTCTTGTTTTCATATGGATTACTGTCCTTTAAATCTGTAATTCAGTGGCAAATTCATTATCATTATGTCCACAATATTATAAATCACTTATATTATTATATAGACTTTAATTTTAGTCTAATCTATTTGACGTCTATATAATAGTGTCATATTAGAGGATCTTACTTGAGTGCTAATTTATTATGGAATTTAAGTCTCAGGCCATGATGAAAATGACTTTTTGTGTTAAAAAATACAACTAGGATTGGAATATGTCAACTGATATAATTAAACTAAATTGGATCACATATCGACTGGTTTTGGTATTAAAAAACAAAATGAGTCGTAAGACCCAACGAAAGATCTAACCTGTCATGACCAGACAGTTAACGTCGTACTCAAAACTGATATATTTTCAAGTTTTCATTAAAATAATTTGCCGAAAATATCTATCTGAGATTCTCTTTTAAGTTTAATAAAGGTTTAAATCATGGTCGGAGGCTTTAAAACGAGTTGAAAATGATATAAAGCGATCTATAGGCTGTGCAAGCCTTAAATCTTTTACACACGAGTTAAATAAATTCCATAATATATAAATAAACACGAATATGAGATTGTATTTATCACATAACTCGGAGAACAACACATTCTTAGCAACTTATGCTAAGAAAAAACAGAAAATCCATTTTGAATGTATTAATTTACGTCCATTTCCGTTCTTATTTTCATGACGTCATGAGGCAATTTTATGACATTAGATCACCTGAGCCGAAGGCTTCAAGGGTGATCTATTGGGATCACTCTTCATCCGTCGTCCGTCCGTCGTTAACTTTTGCTTCAAACGACTTCTTCTCAGAAACCGCTCTGGCCAATTTTGACCAAACTTCACAATGAATGATCCTTAGATGAATGCTTTTCCAGATTTATTAAAATTAGGTCAGCGCGACATTTAAGATGGCCGCCATTACCGTATGAAGTCGAAACCTTAAACAATCTTCTCAAGAACTGCTGGACAGATTTAGACAGTTTTTCTTTTTAAAATGGTCAAAAAATGGCCGAATGCCCCGGGGGTCCAAAGTTTGTATATTGAGATTTTGCATGTTTTTCATAGGCTTGTATATGGTCCTATAGTAAGTTTGTTCAAATGGTGACCCTGGGGTCAAATTTGGCCCCGCCCCGGGGGTCACAATTATAAATAGACTTATAACTTTGCAAAATTTTATTAATCGTAACCCTGATCTTCTTTCCAAATATAAAAATAATTTAAGGACTTCTGCGACAAGGACTATCACAAACTGACTTCTATGGTGATGTGATTTATAAACTTCGTATTTTGATTCGATGTTAAACATGGCTGCCAGTGGCCATCTTTGTTTACATAGAGTTATATAATGAAAACTTGTAGCGACTACTCCTCTGAAACTACTTGACGGATTTTCATGAAACTTCACAGGAATGTTGCTCTTGATGTCTAATTGATCCTAGGAAAATTTCAGGTTGGCCGCCACGGTTAAAAATAGATTTTCAAAAAACAAGTCTGTAGCGACTACTTCCTGAAATCAAAATCAATCAGTAGAGCTTCAAGGTCATTGACCTCTTGTTTTGTATTATATTTACACCAGCATATTTGTGTTTTATTAATATTGCCTATTGATGCTGCCTTGTTGGTTAGAGATTAGATCATGGCGGGGATTTCTTTATTTACACTGTCCTGTTTTAATGGGATGACAGTAGGGTAAGTGTGAGGTTTGGTGCACCCTAGAACCGGTTTAAACCCCCAGTGGCCTACTTGGCCACTGACCGTTTCAAGGCGGTAGCCCTTTTGTCAACCCTTTTGTGTTTGTGATGTCGTTTGCAGTTATTATTGCTTTTGCCTTCTTGTTTGTCTGTTTGCGTGTTTGTTTCTGTGTTTCTTCTTCTCTGAAACTACAGGAGCCAGAAATTTAATATTTTGCATATACTATCAGCTTATGGTCTTTCACCAAGTTTGATCAAATGGTGACCGTGGGGTCACATTTGGCCTGCCCCAGGGTCATATGTTTTACATAGACTTGTATAGGGAAAAACTTAAAAAATCATCTTCTCTGAAACTACAGGAGCCAGAGTTTAATATTTTGCATTACTATCAGCTTATGGTCCTTCATCAAGTTTGTTCAAATGGTGATCCTGGGGTCACATTTGGCCCCGTCCCAGGGGTCACATGTTTTACATAGACTTGTATAGGGAAAAACTTAAAAAATGTTCTCCGAAACTACAAGAGCCAGCCTCAGAGTTAATATTTTGCAATTACTATAAGTTTATGGTCGCATACCACGCTTGTTCAAATGATGGTCCTGGGGTCACATTTGGCCCCGCCCTAGTGGTCACATGTTTTACAAAGAATTACATAGTGACATTTTTTAAAAAATCGTCTTCTCAGAAACAGCTTTGCCAATTTTGACTAAACTTCGCATGGATGATCCCTAGATGAATGTTTTTCAAATTTGCTAAAATAAGTTAAAATGTGACATCCAAGATGGCCACCATAGAAAAATCTTTGAATTACTTCTTGTACACTGGGAAGCTAGGGCTGTGGGTTCAAATCCCACTTGAGTTTTTTCTTTTGTTAAGTTTTCTAAAGTTTGTATTTAAAGATTGTGCATCTTAAAAAAAAATCTTTTAAATTGTTAGCATGGAGTTGTGGGTTTAAATTTCGGTTGAGGCTGTTGTTGTGTTTTGCACTTGTAAAAAAGTATTGAAAGGAATTTAATGATGAAACCGCTTGATATAAGAGCCGTTTTAGCTTGTAGAGCATCCACAGGGCCTCTTGTTCTCTTGTTCCCTGGTCTATCAAATTTGCTCATTTGAAGTCCCTGGGCTCAAAGATGTCTGAAACCCCTGGGTCAAAGTTTGTATGTAGAGATTTTGCATGTTTTTGTCTCGTCTTTTCGAAGAAAAAAAGAGACAGGTGTTGCTTTTCCGGCGGTGGCGGCGGCGGCGTCAACATTCAATTTTTGCGTTTAGGTCATTTTCTCACAAACTGTATGCACTAGACCTTTCAAACTTTGCTTATAGTTGTATCATGGGTGGTACATCGCAACGTGACAAAGCAAATGTGGAAGTGACCTTGACCCTCCAAGCAAAGGGCAGATAACTTACTAATTTTTAGGTTCAACTTTTGCCTTTAGGTCACTTTTTCACAAACTGTATGCACTAGACCTTTCAAACTTTGCTTATAGTTGTATCTTGGGTGGTACCTGGCAACGTGACAAAGCAAATGTGGTAGTGACCTTGACCCTCCAAGCAAAGGGCAGATAACTTAATAATTTTTAGGTTCAACTTTTGCGTTTAGGTCACTTTTTCACAAACTGTATGCACTAGACCTTTAAAACTGTGCTTATAGTTGTATCTTGAGTGGTACATCGCAACGTGACAAAGCAAATGTGGAAGTGACCTTGTCCTCCAAGCAAGGGCAGATAACCTTATAATTTTTACCTTCAACTTTGGCGTTTAGGTCACTTTTTCACAAACTGTATGCACTAGACCTTTTAAACTTTTCTTATAGTTGTATCTTGGGTGGTACATCGCAACGTGACAAAGCAAATGTGGAAGTGACCTTGACCCTCCAAGCAAAGGGCAGATAACTTAATAATTTTTAAGTTCAACTTTTGCGTTTAGGTCACTTTTTCACAAACTGTAGGCACTAGACCTTTAAAACTTTGCTTATAGCTGTATCTTGAGTGGTACATAGCAATGTGATGAGGCAAATGTGGAAGTGACCTTGACCCTCCTAGCAAAGGGCAGATAACGTTATAATTTTTACCTTCAAATTTGGTGTTTATGTCACTTTTTCACAAACTGTATGCACTAAGACCTTTCTAACTTTGCTTATAGTTGTATCTTGAGTGGTACATTGCAACGTCACAAAGCAAATGTGGATGTGACCTTCACCATCCAAGCAAAGGGCAGATAACTTAAATTGTTGTAGTTACATCACTTTCTCATGAACTATAATTCATAATAATGCACTAGATGTTTTAAACCTATTTAGCTTAATCTTCGGAAGAAAACTTATTCTATTTTGACATAGTTGTGTCTTGGGTAGTGCATCTTTTTGGATGCAAGGATTTCATCTATGACCTTGACCTACTTTTTGGAGCTGATGATTTTTAGCTCTACTGTCCAAGGGCCTCATTTTTCATCCGATCTTTACCAAACTTTAACAGGTTGTTAATATCAATGAAAGCTCGGACAAGTTCAAAAAACAGCCAGACCAGTAACAGCGGAGTTATGGCCCTTGATTTAGTTAAAAATGCTATACTTTGCCTCGTTAATACAATATAGGGCTATCATTTTTCATCTGATCTTTACCAAACGTTACCAGATGGTTTGCCTTTCCTTTTTTTGATTATAAGTGTATTTTTTTTTACATATTTTTTTTTTTTTTTTTTTTTATCCTTTTTTTTTTTTTATTCGTTTCTTTTTTTTAAATTTTTTTTTAAATTTTTATTTTTATTCTTTTTTTTTATTCTTATTTTTAGCTCGACTGATCAGAGATCAGCAGAGCTTATGCCGTGGTGCGGCGTCCGTCTGTCCGTCCGTCCATCCGTCTGTCTGTCCGTAAACTTTTATTTGTAGCGACTACTCCTCTGAAACTACTGGATGGATATTCATGAAACTTTACAGAAATGTTGCCCATAAAGTCTAGTTGATCCTAGCAAAAATTCATGTTGATGTGAAATCCAAGATGGCCGCCAAAGCTAAAAATAGAGTTTTAAAATTTAAGTTTGTAGCGACTACTTCTTGAAAACTATAAGTGATATTGATATGGGACTTTTTCTAAAATGTTCAGCATGATATGATGTTGGTCCTTGTCAAAAATCGTTTTGATTCAACGTTAAACATGGCTGCCAGCGGCCATCTTTGATTGCATAGAGTTATATAGTAAAAACTTGTAGCGACTACTTCTCTGAAACTACTTGATGGATGTTCATGAAACTTCACAGAATGTTGCTCTTGATGTCTAGTTGATCCTAGCAAAATATTAGGCTCGCCGGAAATTCAAGATGGCCGCCACAGCTAAAAATAGATTTAAAATAAATAAGTTTGTAGCGACTACTTCTTAAAAACTATAAGAGATATTGATATGGGACTTTTCTAAAATGATCAGCATGACATGATGTTGGTCCTTGTCGAAAATCGTTTTGATTCGATGTTAAACATGGCTGCCAGCGGCCATCTTTGTTTACATAGAGTTATATAATGAAAACTTGTAGCGACTACTCCTCTGAAACTACTTGACGGATTTTCATGAAACTTCACAGGAATGTTGCTCTTGATGTCTAATTGATCCTAGCAAAATTTCTTGTCGGCCAGAAATTCAAGATGGCCGCCATGGCTAAAAATAGAATTTCAAAATACAAGTTTGTAGCGACTACTTCTTGAAAACTATAAGTGATATTGATATGGGACTTTTTCTAAAATGATCAGCATGACATGATGTTGGTCCTTGTCAAAAATCGTTTTGATTCGATGTTAAACATGGCTGTCAGCGGCCATCTTTGTTTACAAAGAGTTATATAATGAAAACTTGTAGCAACTACTCCTCTGAAACTACTTGACGGATTTTCATGAAACTTCTAAGGAATGTTGCTCTTGATGTCTAATTGATCCCAGCAAAATTTCAGGTCGGCCGGAAATTCAAGATGGCCGCCACGGCTAAAAATAATTTTTCAAAAAACAAGTTCGTAGCGACTACTTCCTGAAATCAAAATCAATCAGTAGAGCTTTAAGGTCATTGACCTCTTGTTGGCAGAGTTATGGCCCTTTAAAGGTTTTAATAGCCAAACGTTGTCCAGATTAGTCTTTTCTGAACTCCTTGCTGCATTTCAACAAATCTTGATGGGGATGATCAGTACCAAGCCTAGTTGCACCTGACATTGCCGTGTTTTGGTTGAATGAATTTTGGCAGAGTTATGACCCCTTAAAGGTTTTAATACACTAACTTTGTACAGACTAGTTCTCCTGAACCTCTGGCTGGATTTCAGCGAAACTTGTCAGGGACAATCAGTACCAAGCCTAGTTGCGTATACCTTCACCATGTTCTTGTTGAACGATATTTGAAAGAGTTATGGCAACTTATACATAAACTTTATCTAGAGCCAGTAGAGCGTCCACAGGCCCTCTTGGGCCTCTTGTATTCATATGCGACCATGGTCGACCATGGTTGACCATGATCATATTTTAATGATGGTAAACAATTTTTGACCATGGTCAAACTTTGTAGACATGGTTGACCATGGTGTTGACTATGGTTGACCATGGTTGAGAATTGGAGACCATGATCATATAAATATATAAAGAATTAAATTGAGTGAAAAATTAATATGACAATCACTGACTTTTAGAAAACAAACTGTACTCCTGATATTTGGCAAATCTTCATAAAACAAATTTCAGTGAACTTTTTAGTGAATATATTTATATTTGATCTTTGTTTTAAACAAAACTAATATTTTTTTGCAATTTCTCTTTAGATTTCAATAAAAGTACATTCAAAGGACAAAGACAAGATAAGTTGTAAAACTATAAAGTAAATAAGAAATTAGATTAAGGAATGGTGCAGATGTTTCTGTTGAAATCATAGACTTGTGAAATAAGTGATATTTGATTGATATTTATTCACATCCAAGCCAAAGAGTGACATAATTGATCTTAGGTCAAGCACTGGCAGAGTGTAATGTTTATTAGGGCTGCAAGAAGCAGGTAAATATTGCTAGATGGGTGTAATAAGATAACTGATTTTACATCTGGTTATTTAAGGAAATGGATGAAGTTGCATTTTGGAAGAACATTTTGCTCAGTTTGAAATTTTGTGTGGGAAAAAAGATTTTCATGAAAAAAGGCTTTAGTGTCCATTTAACTTAATTCTGTGATTCCCTGCAAAATGTGTGTGGATTTAATGTATATATCTGGACTATGTTGTCAAACACTGAATTTACAAGTGAAACCTAACACAACATGGAATAATTGACAAGTTTCAATTTTCTACATGTAGAAATGAAATAATGCTAATTTGACACTGTAAGCTCATATTAGAAAATGCTGAACCTAACTGCATAACATAAAATGTCAAAAGTTTAATGTGTGTTACCTAATTGCTTTTGCTTAATTCATTTAATATTTATTGATGAATTCCATGAAGTTTAAATGATGCATAAAGAAATTATCTTGCTGAAATTGTGCACAATTGTTTTACTGATATTATTGTTGAAATAAAATGAAAGTGTCTATCCCCAAAATGTATAGTATGAGTAGTAAATGTATGAAAAGGTCTATGTGTAAATGTATGATTATGCCAAGTGGATGCCTTTGATATGTTATGGTGTTTGACCATGGTAGTCCATGGTCTCTGACCATGGTCAAACTACCATGGTTAGAGACCATGGAACTACCATGGTTAGAGACCATGGTCATGGACCACTTGTGCCATTTACCAAAACATGGTCTACCATGGTCTCCTGATGGTTTTAAACCATTCATTTCGCCTGGGGTGGGGGGGCACTCTACATGGGTACTTGGGAGACTTGCCGTAATTTCTGTTCAGCTGCCATTTTGCTCAATGCAGGGCAAATGATTTGGTCTTATGTGTCACAACAATTAATATTTTTTGTGGCTCATATAGTTGCATATATAACATGTATACGCAGCTTATCTAGAGCTCTGCCTAGACTGTTCAAAGGTCAAGGTCACCGTGGACAATGAAAAAATTCAAGTCCTCCACATCTGCCGCCACATTTGTGAAACTTCACAGGTGGACGGCGCATGAAGTGAGGATGACTTTTTCAGGTCACTAGGTTAAAGGTTAGGGTCATCATGTGCGGTTCATGATTTTTAGCTCTACTGGCCAAGGGCCAGCACTCTACTGGCCAAGGGCCAGCAGAGCTTATGGGATGGCGAGTTGTCCGTCGTCCGTCCGTCGTCCGTCCGTCCGTCATCCGTTGTTAACTTTTGTCTTGTTAAGACGATAGGGCCTTCATTTTTCATTTGATCTTTACCAAACTTTAACAGGTTTTTAAAGTAATGAAAGCTCGGACAAGTTCGAAAACCAGCTAGATCGGACCAGTAACAGCGGAGTTATGGCCCTTGATTTAGTTAAAAATGCTATATTGCTATATTGTGCCTCGTTAAGACGATAGGGCCTTCATTTTTCATCCTATCTTTACCAAACTTTACCATTGTTAATATCAATAAAAGCTCGGACAAATTCGAAAAACAGCCAGATCGGAACAGTTACAGCGGAGTTATGGTCCTTGTTTAGTTAAACATGCTATATTGCTATATTTTGCCTCGTTAAGACGATAGGGCCTTCATTTTTAGCTCTACTGGCCAAGGGCCAGCAGAGCTTATGGGATGCTGTGTTGTCCGTCGTCCGTCGTCTGTCGTCTGTCTGTCGTCCGTTAACTTTTCTTCAAACGACTTCTCCTCAGAAACCGCTTGGCTAATTTTGACCAAACTTCACGTGGATAATCCTTAGATGAATGCTTTTTAGATTTGTTAAAATTAGATCAACGCTACATCCAAGATGGCTGCCATTACCATATATGGTTGAAACCTTAAAAAATCTTCTTCTCCAGAACCGCTGGACAGATTTCAACAGTTTTTCTTTTAAAATGATTGCCAACGCCTAGACTGTCAAGTTTGTTCAAATAAAGTCCCCAGGGTCAAAAATGGCTGTGCCCCGGGGGTCCAAAATTTGTATATTGAGGTTTTGCATGTTTTTCATATAGACATATAGGAAAAAACTTTAAAAAATCTTCTTCTCTGAAACCACAAGGCACAGAGCTCTCATGTATTACATGTAGCATCAGCTTATGGTCCTCTACTAAGTTTGTTCAAATGGTGACCCTGGGGTCAAATTTGTCCCCGCCCCGGGGGTCACAGTTTTACATAGACTTATATAGGATTTTTTTTTTAAAAATCTTCTACTCTGAAACTACGAGAGCCAGAGGTTTGATATTTTGTATTTACTATAAGCTTATGGTCCTTTACCAAGTTTGTTCAAATGTTGACCCTCGGGTCACTTTTGGCCCCGCCCCAAGGGTCACATGTTTTACATAGACATGTATAGGGAAAAACTTAAAAAAATCTTCTCTGAAACTGCAAGAGCCAGAGGTTTAATATTTTGCATTTGCTATAAGCTTGTGGTCCTCTATCAAGTTTGTTCAAATGGAGACCCAGGGGTCACATTTGGCCCCACCCCGGGGGTCACAGTTTTACATAGGCTTGTATAGGGAAAAACTGAAAAAATTCTTCTTCTCTGGAACCACATGGCACAGAGCTCTCATGTAATACATGTAGCATCAGCTTATGGTCCTCTACTAAGTTTGTTCAAATGGTGACCCGGGGGTCAAATTTGTCCCCGTCCCGAGGGTCACAGTTTTACATAGACTTATATAGGATTTTTTTTTAAAAAATCTTCTTCTCGCCAACTACAAGAGTCAGAGGTTTGATATGTTACATTTATTATAAGCTTATGGTCCTTTACCAAGTTTGTTCAAATAGTGACCCTGGGGTCACATTTGGTCCCGCCCCAAGGGTCACATGTTTTACATAGACATGTATAGGGAAAAACTTAAAAAAATTTCTTCTCTGAAACTGCAAGAGCCAGAGGTTTAATATTTTGCTGTTGCTATAAGCTTATGGTCCTTTACCTATTTTGTTCAAATGGGGACCCTGGGGTCACATCTGGCCCCGCCCCGGGGATTCACAGTTTTACATAAATGCTTGTATAGGGAAAAACTGGAAAAAAAATTCTTCTCTGGAACTGCAAGAGCCAGAGGTTTAATATTTTGCACTTGCTAAAAGCTTATGGTCCTTTACCAAGTTTGTTCAAATGGTGACCCTGGTGTCACATTTGGCCCCGCCCCAAGGGTCACATGTTTTACATAGACATGTAGGCTATAGGGAAAAACTTAAAAAATCTTCTTCTCTGAAACTGCAAGAGCCAGAGGTTTAATATTTTGCTGTTGCTATAAGCTTATGGTCCTTTACCAATTTTGTTCAAATGGGGACCCTGGAGTCACATCTGGCCCCGCCCCGGGGGTCACAGTTTTACATAAATGCTTGTATAGGGAAAAACTGAAAAAAATCTTCTTCTCTGGAACTGCAAGAGCCAGAGTTTAATATTTTGCATTTGCTATAAGTTTATGGTCCTTTACCAAGTTTGTTCAAATGGTAACCCTCGGGTCATATTTGACCCCCGCCCAAAGGGTCTCATGTTTTACATAGACATGTATAAGGATTTATTTTTTTTAATATTTTTTTTTTTATTTTATTTTTTTATTTTTGATTGATTTTTTTTTTTTTTTATTTAATTATTTATTGATTTTTTAAATTTTTTTTATTTGAATTTTTTTTTGGATTTTTTTTTGGATTTTTTTTTTTTTTTAAAAAATTTCTTTTTTTTTTTTTGAATTTTTTATTTTTTTTGGAATTTGTTTCATTTTTAGCTCTATGTTCGACCAGTCGGACCAGTAACAGAGGTGTTCTTGATTTAGTTAAACATGCTATATGTTGCCTCGTTAATACGGTTGGGCCTTCATTTTTCATCTGATCTTTACCAAACTTTACCAGATTCTTTAGTTATGGCCCTTGATTTAGTTAAAAAGCTGTTTTTTGCCCGAAACTTTCAAAAAAACGTAAATGGCAGTCACTCACTTCATTGATGTTATAAGAGCCATGTTAGCCAGTAGAGCGTCCACAGGCCCTCTTGGGCCTCTTGTTCATCCTATCTTTATCAAACTTTACCACATTGTTAATATCAATGAAAGCTAGGATAAGTTCGAAAACCAGCCATATCGGACCAGTAACAGCAGAGTTTTGGCCCTTGATTTAGTTCAAAATGCTATATTTTGCCTCGTTAAGACGATAGGGGCTTCATTGTTCATTCTATCTTTAAAGGTGAAATATAGCGTGTTTTTAGATCACCTGAGCCGAAGGCTCAAGGTGATCTATTGGGATCACTCTGCGTCCGTCGTCCGTCGTCGTCGTTAACTTTTCTTCAAACGACTTCTCCTCAGAAACCGCCAGGCTAATTTTGACTAAACTTCACATGGATGATCCTTAGATGAATGCTTTTTAGATTTGTTAAAATTAGGTCAGCGCGACATCCAAGATGGCCGCCATTGCCATATATGGTCGAAACCTTAAAAAATCTTCTTCTCCAGAACCGCAGGACAGATTTCAACAGTTTTTCTTTTAAAATGATCGCCAACGCCTAGACTATCAAGTTTGTTCAAATAAAGTCCCCGGGGTCAAAAATGGCCGTGCCCCGGGGATCCAAAATTTGTATATTGAGATTTTGCATGTTTTTCATATAGACATATAGGAAAAAACTTTAAAAAATCTTCTTCTCTGAAACCACAAGGCACAGAGATCTCATGTATTACATGTAGCATCAGTTTATGGTCCTCTACTAAGTTTGTTCAAATGGTGACCCTGGGGTCAAATTTGTCCCCGCCCCGAGGGGTCACAGTTTTACATAGACTTATATAGGAAAACAAAATAAAAAATCTTCTTCTCTGAAACCACAAGGCACAGAGATCTCATGTATTACATGTAGCATCAGCTTATGGTCCTCTACTAAGTTTGTTCAAATGGTGACACTGGGGTCAAATCTGTCCCCGCCCCGAGGGGTCACAGTTTGACATAGGCTTGTATAGGGAAAAACTGAAAACTATCTTCTCTGAAACTACAAGAGCCAGAGGTTTAATATTTTGCATTTACTATAAGATTATAGTCCTTTACCAGGTTTGTTGACCCTGGGGTCACATTTGGCCCCGCCCCGGTGGTCTCCGTTTTACATAGACTTGTATAGGGAAAAACTTAAAAAATCTTCTTCTCTAAAACTACAAGAGCTAGAGGTTTAACATTTTGCATTTACTAAAAGATTATGGTCCTTTACCAAGTTTGTTCTAATGGTGACCCTGGGGTTACATTTGGCCCCGCCCCCAGGGGTCACATGTTTTACATAGACTTGTATAGGGAAAAACTTAAAAAATCTCCGAAACTGCTTGAGCAAGATGTTCAATATTTTGCATTTGCTATAAGCTTATAGTCCTCTACCAAGTTTGTTCAAATGGTGACGCTAAGGTTACATTTGACCCCACCGCAGTGGTCACATGTTTTACATAGACTTGTATAGGGAAAAACTTAAACAATCTTCTTCTCTGAAACTGCTTGAGCCAGATGTTCAATATTTTGCATTTTCTACAAGCTTATGATCCTTTACCAAGTTTGTTCAAATGGTGACCCTGGTGTCAAATTTTGCCCGCCCTGGGGATCACAGTTTTACATAGACTTATATAGGAATTTTTTTAAAAATCTTCTTCGCTGAAACTACAAGAGCCAGAGGTTTAATATTTTGCAATTACTATAAGATTATGGTCCTTTACCAAGTTTGTTCAAATGGTGACCCTGGGGTCATATTTGGCCCAACCCCGCGATAACAGTTTTACATAGACTGAGGGTACCGACCCCCTTTTCGTACGCCGGATTCCGACCCATATTAGCCAGTATTCCGTACGCCAGGTTGTGGTACGCCGTACGCCGACATCGCAGTTTTTCATACGCGTACGCCGTATTTTTCTCAAAAAATATTTTTTTCCATGAAAAAATTAAAAAAATGCTAATTTATGTCTCAGATTGCTGGAAATGCCATTTCAGAGCACCTAGGCTTCAACATTTTCCGGGGGGTGGAGCGGGGACCCCACTAGAGAGCTCGGGCCCTGTGGGCCCTCGGCTCGCAGTGGCCTCGCATGGTTCAAAGAGTATTCCAGCCAACCCTCTGTTAGGGAGTATTCCAGATGCCATGCCCAAAAAAAGCCAGTACTCCAGATGCCATAGGGGTGGGGGTTGGTACCCTCATAGACTTGTATAGGGAAAAATCAAAAAAATCTTCTTCTCTGAAACTGCAAGAGCCAGAGGTTTAATATTTTGCATTTACTATGCGCTTATGGTCCTTTACCAAGTTTATTAAAGTGGTGACCCGGGGTCACATTTGGCTCTGCCCCAGGGGTCATATGTTTTACATAGACTTGTATAGGGAAAAACTTAAAAAATCTTGTTCTCTGAAACCACAAGGCATACAGCTCTCCTATATTACATGTAGCCCTTGGGTCACATTTGGCCATGCCCCAGAGGTTACACCTTCATTTTGTCTTTGATCTTTACCAAACTTTGTCAATGTCTTTATATCAATGTTGGTAAACAACAGAGGCCACATTTCTTGGACAATCTTAACCAAAATTGCACAGATTGTATATGATCATAAGATTTCGAAGAAGTTCGATAATGGACAATTACTCAGGTGATCGATATAGGGCCATCTTGGCCCTCTTGTTTGAGTATATATTCGGAAATATACGTATATAATATACAATATTTTCAAATCTTACACTTATTGGTTGTCCCGTTTTCTCACAGTAGCCAATTTTATCTCATAGCGCACACGCTTCGAGTTTCGCCCTTTTTGAAGACAGGTGACACGTGATCCTGTGACGTCATTGGTACCAAACGATTCGCGGTGTCGCATTGAGTTGTATAGTATTGTCTATGTATGATTACGTTTTATGGTACTTGTTTTAAATGCCGTGTGCTGTTGCTGGGTGAAAAAGTTTGCATAAAGAAGGACAAGATAATAACCTAAGTTTCTTTCGTTTCCCTAATCGAGATAATGATATATTAAGATTTGAAGTGTGGGTAGACGTTACCGAAGAAAATCGCCCGACTCGTCGAGAAAATGGGAACCTACGAAAGACGCGCGAGTTTGTAGCAAACATTTTGAGTTGATTTCGTGGGAAGTCCATCCTTTGGTTTCATTATCTTTGAATTTGGAGAACAAAAGGCCATGCAGATTAAAATCAACAGCGGTACCAACGATATTCGACTATAAAAATGAGAAGTGCATAACCCCGCCGTCTCCAAGCAAGTTGTATTCGCCTATTCGACCGGCGTTGAGATGAAGTAAGATTGAAATTTATGTTCAATTATCTTAGCACCTCATCGGGTATACGTATGATAAATTGAAGAAAGGTGTATAGTCTTAGATCTTTATATACACCGTGAATGTTTAGCTGTTGAATTAGAAGCATGCGTCTTTACGTGAATCAATGAAGAGTTGACGGCGCTAATATTATGTAGCCGTCTTTTTAAAAAAAATTGCTAAGAACGTTCAGCATATAAATTTAAATGAATCCGGTGAAATAAACACTGTGTCTTTGTTTCCAAATTTTAATTTTAATAATTTTAAATTATACACCCTCTTCTGCCAATAGTATTATAGATATATATTATCAACATATATAGGGCTATGGATTTGAAAAAAAATTCAAAATGTTTCATGGATATCTATTACAAGGCAGAAAATTAATAATATTACTAGCTTTTATATTAATTCAGTAATTTTTTATCGCAAAGCAACAACACTTACGCCTCTTAGCTCGTGCAATAAGTAAAACAAGTATAATAGAATAATACACTTTATATAATGGTAATTTGATATAATTGGTCTGTTTTCGATCTGTATATCAGGAGTAAGTATACATGAGTAAGTATACTTACTAACTGGCTATATTATTTAAATCATAGTATTTTTCTCTTTTGTGCGCGACAAATATCATGTGATATATCCGTCTTGTGCAATACGCGTCTTCCCTCGGCGGTATTACACCGCTCAAGTAATTGCAATAAACAGGAAATATATCATAAAACTAGGTTTCCCTAAATGGTGCGTGCTTTTGTGATATACCGACGTATGTACCCAAATTAGGCTGCACTTCAATAGTGCACCGCAATATTTTATAAGTCTGTATTGATATTGGGGGGCACGTGGAGACTAGAGAGCGTGTCATATTGCAAACACCGCTCCTAGAGTGTTTGGTGTTGATGGCGACTTATGGCAAATATATAATACTATAGAAATTATGGCGCAAAATTATATGCTGTTTCATTTATTATTGTTTTTATTCATTTTTTTTTATCAATTATGCATAATATCTAATAAATATATTTGTTCCATGTCTACTTATCGGCAAAAAAATCTGACGCTCGTATTACCATAGATCTACAGACATATATATCCATGTATTAATGTATAGGTATAGACCAGGTCCATTCATTCGGAATATACTACAATTCGCGGTTATTGTGTATGTACCAAGATATTACAGTGTTGCGGGTGACTTACTGTCAGATTTCGATGAAAACAATGTTTACGTTGTTTTTTTAGTTTGTTGTTGCTATAAGTGTATAAATACGCTATTTTGTTAGATTAGTGTATAGTGTAATGAACCACTGAACGTAACGAATGACATGAAACGATAGTCTTTACAAGCTATCGACTTCATCATCAGTTGATGAATCCGATGTATTTTCGTCCTCAGACACGTTTTCTGGCTCCAAATCGTAAGGTTGCACATGGTGTAACCGTTTTATCACGGGCATTTCCTCTGACATCGCTTAATTCTCACATTTTCACACAAGGTATACTGTTTTGCGTTCAGTCCCAATGTAAACAAAAAATAGTTTGTTCCCAATGACGTCATTTCCGGTAATTCGCGCAAGAGTTTTTCCCCTTAGATTTTTTTCGATTTTTTAGCAATGCCTGTTCGCCTTTTCGGTTTTTATCTTTAAAAACATATTTTCACTAAACATACATCAATAGCATAGTAAACATCGTATTTATAATGATATTTAATAATTAAAAACATATCAACAACGGATTTGTTGATTTAGGACAAATTTCATCTTTAACAAACTTTACCACATTGGTAATATCAATAAAAGCTTGGACAAGTTGGAAAACCAACCATATCGGATTATCATTAGAAACAGCGGACTTATGGCCCTTGATTTAGTTAAAAATGCTATATTTTGCATCGTTAAGACAATAGGGGCTTCATTGTTTGCCCGATCTTTACTAAACTTTATCAGATTGTTAGTGTCGTTGAAAGCTCGAACAAGTTCATAAACCAGCCATATTGAACCAGTAACAGCGGAGTTATTGCCCTTGATTTAGTTAAAAATGCTATATTTTGCCTCGTTAAGACGATAGGGGCTTCATTGTTCATCCGATCTTCACCAAACTTTATCAGATTGTTCATATGAATGAAAGCTCGGAGTAGTTCGAAAACCATTCATATGGGACCAGCAACAGCAGAGTTATTGCCTTTGATTTAGTTAAAAATGCTATATTTTGCCTCGTTAAGACGATAGGGGCTTCATTGTTCATCTGATCTTTACCAAACTTCATGACATTGTTATTGTCATTGAAAGCACGAATAAGTTCAAAACCAGCCATATCGAACCAATAACAGCAGAGTTATGGCCCCTGATTTAGTTAAAAATGCTATATTTTGCCTTGTTAAGAGGAAAGGGCCTTCATTTTTCTTCCGATCTTTACTAAACTTTACCAGATTGTAATTATCAATGAAAGCTCGGACAAGTTCGAAAAACAGCCAGATCGGAGCAGTATATATTGCTATATTTTACCTCGTTAAGACGATAGGGCCTTCATTTTTCATCCGATCTTTATGGCTCTTGATTTAGTTAAAAATGCTATGTTTTGCCTCTTGAAGACGATAGTCACTCGCTTCATTGTTGTTATGAGCCATATTAGCCAGTAGAGCGTCCACAGGCCCTCTTGGGCCTCTTGTTTTCTTCACTCCATAAGTGCTTAGCGTCTTCCGACACACTCATGAAACTTTAAAGGTGTGCTGCCCATTAGGTGAGAATTACCCTTTTACATTTTCAGGTCAATAGTCAAGGTAGTTAATGGTTGAGTGATTATGAACTGTTCTGGAAGACCGTTTTTTTCATTTCATTGAAATAAAAATGTTTGTCCCATTAACACATCATTTTAGGTAATATAGGGACAGCGTCCTCAGAGGGAGATGAGATGAAACATGAAGTTTCCCATCTCACATGCCTCTGCCAGCTGGGAGCAAACCCATGAGCAGTCTGTAGCTCCAAAGCCAAGTTCTTACCCACTAAGCTACCACGGCCACTTTCTTCATTTAAAATTTGTACAGAATATTAGAATTAAAACAAACAGTCCGTTTCATTACATTGTTTAAGTAAATGTTTTGTTTTGTTTTCGTTGTTTAGTGACTGTGTTTAACTCGACTTTTTCGATGTCTATTATTTTAACAAAATTATGGCCCTTTTTTACTTGTATATTTGGTCAAAGTTTGTAAGATTGTATCTTGGAAACTACTTTACATAATCGATTGAAATTTCACACATGTAATCGACATCATATTAGACAACATCATACAGCCAGGTTTTATAATGCATGCTTTTATTGTAACAAAATTATGGCCCCTTTAAAACTTAGAATATTTGGTTTAAGTTAGTATGCAAGCTTATATCTCCGAAAATACTTCACATAATGGATTAAATCTTCGTGCATAACGGACAAGGATATCTGTCATTTTACCGGGGCTAGATATTTCTATCTCACCCTAGGGTCGAGATAAAATTCACGCGCGCCAACATCCGGTATGCAGGAAAATGTAGAACATTGGTAGCTGGCGGTGTCAATGCACAACATGTCTCTGATCATGCAAGAAAAAGAATCTATCATGGGTATTTGGTTCAGGTAAGGAATTCCAACCCTCGGTATAAGTGTTTTAATCCGAACCTCGGCAGAGCCTCGGTTCCGATAAAAACATGTATACCTCGGGTTGGAATTCCCTATCTTTACCGGATACCCATGAAAGATTCTTATATTCACATCATTAGGCAACCGTACAGCCGGGTTCTATAACTCATGCTTTAATTTAACAAAACTATGACCTCTTTTATACTTTTTTTTTACAAGATTTGGTTAACAAGTGCAATAATTCTGTTCTGCAATTAAATAATGCACTTCGGCATTGTTTCCCAATAATGAAACAAGGTGCTTCTTGTGGTGCTTCTTGTTTGTGTTTAGTTCAGCATTAACTAATGTTGATACACTGACAAAACTGACACAACTGGAACATCAGCCGTTGTTTTGTGCTATGTCATACACTATTGCTACCTTGCGTTTGTCATATATTGTATTATATACATATCTCGAAGTGAGAAAACTCAAATATTTCCACTTGTGCAAAGCACTCGTTAAAATATAAGTTTTCTCACTTCTCAATGAAAATAAATCCTATATTCACTCAAAACAAACAAATATCCTCTATGATTTTCATGTCATTGAATATTCCTGAAATTTGAGCATTGAATATTCCTGATATTTGAGTTTTAGTGTTTAGTTGATTAATCTCAATTACAGTTTTAATAAATGTGCAGATGTTGATCATTGCTGATTGAAACAGAACCTTCTCTGTAAATAATGTTTTATTTTATTAATGTATTTTCACAACTCTTCTTTTGAAAGACCGAAGTAATTGATATTTGCTAAATGGTATTTTTAGCAAAAATGTCTGCAACTGTCGTTATCCCTGCACTTTTCCCCAGAAAGTAGGGGATATTGTTATCCCATCCATCCGTCCGTCCATTCATGCGTCCATCATCCATCTGTGTTAATTGACACTCTTCCTACACTGTTACAGGTACGAACTTGCATATTTCACTACCACTCATGAACAGTCTCAATCAAACCGAGACTGCAATATTTCATATGTGTCGTGCTCGGCCGTTTCCAAAGGTCCATTATCATACTCTTTTTTTTTTGAAACTGTGGTATATGATTGGAAAATATGTGCAAATGTGCAATGGAATTAAAATTTAAGTACGTCCCCTTGGGTCGGGGCTTAGGGGCATGGGTGTTGTTTTAAATAAAAAGTACACTGCTAAACTGTAGGCGTGTATGCTAAACTGTAGGCGTGTGAAATGTTGTAGTTATTGTCGGTACATTATGGATCAATACATATATTACATGTTTTAGTTTGGGGGGAGATGAAAATGTTCTACTAGTGTCTATATTCTGATGTTTGAGTTTATTTACATAAAATATACAATTACTCTACGGTCATACGTTTATTTTATTCTTGTAAATCAATGACAGAAATGAATATAAATAAAGTCACATTTAAGCAAAAAATACAGTTCTAAGTAGAACATGTTTTTGTTTTTCTATCTACCCTAAATGATATTGTTTTGGTTACACGTAATAAACAGGTCATTAACTGGGGTAGGTGTGCCTCTATGTGACATTGGCCCTTGATAGTCATATGGCTATCTCGGGCCAATATCACAAAGAGGCACACCTATCCCAGTTAATAACCTCTGATTATGGACTGGATGACGTCACATTAAACAAAGAGTGGAATATGCAAATGAGTATAATATAATCTATACTGAAAGAAACGCAGGGTGCGTATTTCCGCTGTATATTGTATGTTTAATATGCTACTGCTAATCGAATGGTACAGGGCGACATTAGGCCTGTCCTTTTAGAAAGAAGGTTTAAACAGCACTGAACACACCAATGGTTACCCCTTTAAAGTTTCATTATCGACAGAATGCGCATTAGGCTCAAGCAGGTGAGCAAACCAGTGAAGTAAGAGCAAACTTAGGCTTTAAATGTTGCAATCACTTAACATTAAATACAGTACTGAACTGGCTCAATTTTTCAAAGAGGAACTTCAGCATTTATGAATTTCTTGTTACAACGTGTACTGTGATTAAAACGTCTACAACATTACAGTTGCGTCCTTTCTCTAACTGCACTTTTTTTTTTTTACAAAACATCTTTGGATTTGCTTGGAATATATATGGAATTAAGTGTGCAGTATATGCAATATATAGCGGAAATACGCACCCTGCGTTTCTTTTTCCTTTCAGTATATTATCAGTTACTTCTCTGCCATGTTTTAGTAAATCTCAAATGCAAAAAACTCATCGGGACTTCAAAATTCAAAAATCGTTGTCATCTGTCAGTGTTTTTGATCACCTGAGCCGAAGGCTCAATGTGATGTTTTGGAATCGCTCTTCGTCCGTCGTCGTCGTTATCTTTTGCTTCTGACGACTTTTTCTCAGAAACCGCTTGTCGGAATTCAACCAAATCTTATATGAATTCATTAAACTGGATTTTATAGTTGCACCTACAGCTAGGGTCATTTGGCGACATTACAGCTTTCTATTGGTGGAGGAAGACCCCAGGTGCAAACCCGGGCATTTTTTCGTGCACGGGCGCGCACCTGAGTAGAACCACCGACGTTCCGCAAGCAATCTGGATAGCTTGATACTCACATACTAAACAGTCCTGGCCCCATGGGGAATCGAACCCACAGCGGTGAGGGACATGTGATTTCAAGTCTGAGACCACTCGACCACGGACGACCCCAAGTTTATGTGAAGCATCATTATATGTTTGTTCGAATGGTGCATCTGAGGTCATAAATGCCCCCCGCAATGGGGCTTATCAGTTTTATTTAACAAATCTTAAAAAATCTTCTGCAAAAATACAAGATATAGAGCTGTGATATTTTGCATGTAACATCGTCTTATGGTCCTCTAACTAGTTTGTTTTAATGGTGACCCTGAGGTCACATATTAAACATAGACTTATATAGGGAAATTCAAAAAAGGGAGATAATTAAAAAAAGTAGTGAAGCTAGAGTTATGGTTCCTATGAACTGCACTCCGTCTCATTGTCCTTATCATTCACACGAACTTTAGTCCAGCATACTTTTTGAGTTATGCTCCGGACAAAAAGTGTAACACGCGGACGCACTGACGCACACACGGACAGACGGAAAAAGCGGCGACTATATGCTCCCCAATAATAAACAATCTAGTGTTTTTAGTTACAATCTATTTTATATCAAAAACTAAGGTAATAGTAAATGAAAAGAAAAAATTGTCTCTGTGGTAATCTGTCGGCGAGTAGTTAAAAAGCATGCTTTCCATGATTTTTCAACGACTACATTCAGTTGGGAAATGTGTCTTTAAAGCTACACAATCCCGATAAAAGGCACACTAGAACTGAACAAATGTAACGGTTATTACGCAAGTTCTAAGTGATTACTGTATGTACGTGTGGGTTCATATATACAACATGCGCACTACCTAAATTCACTGAATATTAATCAGATAAGGCGGTACTGTATGAGACGCTTCAGGTACTTTGTGAATCGACCACTAGTCTTATAACGGGTATAAAAGTGGATTTTAGCAGACGGAATTTTACCACCGAACTGATGAGACCAATCTTCAGTAGAAAGTACAAGTCATTAGAAATTGAAAAGGAAGCTAAAGATGTACTTACTCAAACAACCTTATAAGTCCATATATAATCCAAAACAATACCTATAATTAAACGTAGCGGCCTTTTAACAAAGACCCTTTCCAACTATCGCGTTGCATCAAAGAAACTATTATATACAAATAATCCTCCATTTGTATGTGTGTGTGTAGTGTATATTGACACAAAACACAAGGGAGACATTATTTATAGAAATTGGAATATTGGTAGAGGCTCGTAACTAATGGTAAAGATGGAGATATAGTATTTTTTATGCGAAGTTATGCATGCATGGTTTACATATATTAGTAGATTATAAATCAACATAGTTTTAATGAATTCCTCTTAATTTATGCATGAATTGAAATTTTGAAATTGAAAATAAAATGGATAGAGAGAGACACAGAGACACAGAGACATAGAGAGTCAAAAGGAGTGTGAAGGAAAGAGAGAGACACACACAGAGAAAGAGAGATACAGAGAAAGAAAGAAAGCGGGAGGGAGGGAGGGAGGGAAAAGAGTGAGAAAAGGGGAGAGAGAGAGTGGGGTGGAAGGCATTGAGAGAGAGAGAGAGTTTCTATATAGTCTTATAAACATAGGCGTAAGAGCCGGAGGACTCCACACCCCAATGTTTCGGGGTGGGCCCCAATATTGATTATTTCACGAAACAAAACAAATGCAACACAAATGTATGAATTGGCAATCTGAACATTACAATTCTGATTGATAATATTTCAAAATCAAAGAAAATATGACAGAAGTATGACAGGGTAAGTGTTAACTAAAAACCGAAAGTTTTAGTATAACAATTAAGTTCAAATACTAGTAATTAACCTTTCCTAAGTTTATTGATTTGTAAAGTAATTTTAAATGAAAACTGGGCCGTAACCAGCCCTGAAATTTAACCGAGGCATATCCCTTATGTTGGTGTCCGGTGGCATTAACCTCCCTCTCCACCCTAGATTTTGTTTTAATTTCCTTCAATGTGTTGCATTTCCCCCCAGGATCCTTATATACTAGTATATAGTTGTTTTTATGTAAAGTATGTACATTCCCAAAATTCAACCAAGGCAAATACCTCTGTGCGCCCCAGTGTAGCTACGGACCTGGAAAAGCAATATGTTGAAAAGCAATGGTTTATATTCACGGTGGACAGACGAAACGGACACAGGCTGCTCAAAACAGCGTTAGCTTGATCCTGGTTTACTCCTGTTAAGGACCCTGGCGGGTAAAAACACGTCAGCTGTTAAAAAATATTTAATATTACTTTACAATAAGACACTTTTTAAAAATGATCGCATCCACGGAACACTAGATGCATTTGTGTGTCTGAATTGATAAAGAACGGGTTATAAAAACTGTTTTAGATGTGAAAGAACGCACACTGTTTACACACCGACGCGTGAAAGTACGTCTAGTTCTAAGAAAATTGTTTATTTCAAAAATGGTGACTGCTATTGGCATATGCTATGTCTGGAATTAGGTATTTTCAGCCATAACATCCATTGGACGTATTTAATACATAATAATATCTACCGATTGCCAGAAGCGTTAAGTTGTTTGTGCATTGCAAAGTAACGAATCCTGGTTGCTTCTGACACAGGATCTTAGTCGGTAGTTGCAAACATACATCTTAAAAAAAACGACTAGATATGTTCCCCGGTTCGAAATATCTCTGTTTGATATCAGCGGTGGAAGATAAAGCTGCGACATTTTCAATTGGGTGGGGTTTGTGCGTGGGTCAACTTATTTCATTTTGTATGTTCTCTCTGTTTTTACCAACCAGGGTCCGTTACAAGTGCAACCAGAATCAAGGTAACGCAGTTTTGAGCAACCAGGGTACGTTACGTCTGTCCACCGTGATATTAGCAGAGAGTCTTCGCGATTGAGCATATTTATGTAAAGTTAATACGACATTGTTAATCGACCTCCGTAGCGCAGTAGGTTAACGCGCTGTCTTAGTATGCTTTCGCCGTTGCGGACGGGGTTCTAACCCAGGCCTTAGCACTTTTTAAACCATTTTTTTAAACATTTTTTCTTTTTTTATGAACAAGTATTCAAATGCCTTTCAAATTCGTCAGATTTAAATATTAACAAACATATGCACACAAGCACGGTTTACGCACGCACCCACAATAGCTCGCATTGTGACTCTTATTATTTTCGGAAGCTCCGGAATTGAAAAGTGTAACTGAAGGATAGACGAATGGGCGACCTTCGTGTGTATACCCCTTCCTCACATCCTGAAAACTACGATTTGCGAGAAATAATATTGCTGGTCTTTTTCCAACAAAAGAAAATTCCATATATATAACTTAATTTGAACAATATCCTTCAAGTGTCTCATTGTAAACAATAATTTCTCCCTGTCCCGAGTCAACACTTGAGCATGTATTTCACGTTACATACTATTGGCTACCGATACACGCTCTCTGTATATGTATACATGTATAATACGTGTCATTTTGGATTATTTCAAGGATATTTTAGGAAATAAGTATATACAATATATGGAACATATGTGGAATACGCGGGTAAGTGTTTATAATTCTCTACATAGTGATGTATTTACGTTATGCCTTATGCATTTTACTTGTTCCCTTTCAACAATAAAAAAGTATACTTTTTTTCCTCAATGGACTATTTTGATGATACTATTTAGAAAATATTATTCAGTTTCCAAATATTTTCTAATTTGAAAAATGCCTTTGCGTTGCTATATATAGTTACATTGCACGCCATTAAATATCCTCGTCGAGTTGAATAGTCTGTAGTTATCGGATATCTGAGCAATTTGCTATATAAACGTTTAGGCTTATATACCCGTAATCGCTGGGTGGTACAATTTCAAATTTACCGAAGCGTTTATCACGCCTATTATGCAAATGACAATATACCAGCTTAAACAATGTAGACAACACAACCAGCAAAGAACTTCATCTATAGGCGTTCTTATGTTTAAAAAAACTTGAAATTGTATTATTTTATCGGGATTGTGTAGCTTTAAACATGGCTGCCTGCGGCCATCTTTGTTTACATAGAGTTATATAATGAAAACTTGTAGCGACTACTCCTCTGAAACTACTTGACGGATTTTCATGAAACTTCACAGGAATGTTCCTCTTGATGTCTTATTGATCCTAGCAAAATTTCAGGTCCGCCGGAAATTCAAGATGGCCGCCACGGCTAAAAATATTTTTTTCAAAAAACAAGTTTGTAGCGACTACTTCTTGAAAACTATAAGTGATATTGATATGCGTCTTTTCCTAAAATGATCAGTATGACATGATGTTGGTCCTTGTCGAAAATTGGTTTGATTTTTGATTCGATGTTAAACTTGGATGTCAGGAAATAGTCTATTTCTTCATTTAAAGCAATAAAAAATTGCAATCACACAAGGGAAAGGAAGCTTGTTTCACAGGTTGAAGGAACGTGTTGGGACTGAAAAAAAAAATTTGATAAAAAAATAATTCTGGACTACATTTGTACACAACACCTCCAAACATCATATAAATGAAAAACTGTACACCAAAAACAATCCTACCCAAAATTCTAACCCCGTGTAAGAGATATGAACAAGGTCACTAAGAGCTCGTTGGAGACTTTTCACATCATGTGTTTCTATCCTCGATTACAAATCACGCATTCAACATTTTTTCAAATCTACTTGCGAGTTCCATCAAAATATGAACATACTTTCAAAAAAAGTTTACTTCAAACCCCAATTCCAACCAGTTTTTTTGCTACGAACATTCCGGGAGTACGTATAACGTACTCCCTGGAACATTGAAAGTCCAAAAAGAGCGAACATCACCGAGGTCGGCAGTTTACAATTAGGATTTTGAAAAATGCACCGACACGGAAAAGCCGATAAAACTCTCATTTTAGGGATACCAGCAATATTTTTACACGGGATCGTTACAGTACGTATTCATTGATCGATTTATAGCAATTACCTGCATTTATATCCGTCAATAGCGCCCAAAAAGACGATTCTTCTCGCGGAACGTGTAACTTTTGCCCAGGGAAGTAGATGCATTCGCACCGTCTGTCCGAGTTAGACGGTGCGAAATCCTAATCGAAATCCTAATTTTTTTCCAGTCCCAACACGTTCCTTCAACCTGTGGCTTGTTTGACTAAAATGTGTCCAATGGAAAAAACAACCAACACACAAGATGTAAAAAACAGTTACACACGGTACGAACGTACACGCAAAAAACAGACACTTGTACACAAGTTTTGAGTCACACAAAGCCTGATTTTGTGTACGTCCGTCTGTCCGTCCGTAAACTTATTTTGTAGCGACTACTCTGAAACTACTTGATGGATTTTCATGAAACTTTACAGAAATGTTGCCCATGAAGTCTAGTTGATCCTAGCAAAAAATCATGTTGATGTGAAATACAAGTTGCAGCGAAATCTAAAAATAGATTTTTAAAAAAAAAGTTTGTAGCGACTACTTCTTGACAACTATAAGTGATATTGATATGGGACTTTTTCTAAAATGATCAGTATGGAATGATGTTGATTCTTGTCGAAAATTATTTTGTTGCGACGTTAAACATGGCCGTCAGCGGCCAGCTTTGTTTACATAGTTATATATTGAAAACTTGTAGCGACTACTCCTCTGAAACTACTTGATCGATTTTCATGAAACTTCACACGAATGTTGCTCTTGATGTCTATCCTAGTAAAACTTCAGGTCGGCCGGAAATTCAAGATGGCCGCCAAATAGATTTTCAAACAAGTTTATAGCGACTACTTCTTGAAAACTATAAGTGATATTGATATGGGACTTTTTCTAAAATGATAAATATTTTGATTTGACGTTAAACATGGCCGCCATACTCCTCTGAAACTACTTGACAGATTTTCATGAAACTTCACAAGAATCCTGATCTAACTACCAATGACCTATCAGTAGGGCTTCAAGGTCATTGACCTCTTGTTTTAGTTTTGTTGTTTTATGGGATGGCGGGTTGTCTTGTCTGTCGTCCGTCCGTCTTCCGTTGTCCGTCCGTCGTTAACTTTTGTCTCGTTAAGACGATAGCGGTTTTAGCTCTACTGGCCAAAGGCCAGAAGAGCTTATGGGATGGCGAGTTGTCCGTCGTCCGTCGTTAACTTTTGTCTCGTTAAGACGATAGGGCCTTCATTTCTCATCCGATCTTTACTAAACTTTAACAGGTTGTTAATATCAATGAAAGCTCGGATAAATTCGAAAACCAGCCAGATCGGACCAGTAACAGCGGAGTTATGGCCATTGATTTAGTTAAAAATGCTATATTGCTATATTTTGCCTCGTTAAGACGATAGGGCCTTCATTTTTCATCCGATCTTTACCAAACTTTAACATGTTAATAACAATGAAAGCTTGGACAAGTTCGAAAACCAGCCAGATCGGACCAGTAACAGCGGAGTTATGGCCCTTGATTTAGTTAAAAATGCTATATTGGTATATTTTATCTCGTTAAGACGATAGGGCATTAATTTGTCATCTGATCTTTACCAGATTGGTAATATCAATGAAAGCTCGGACAAGTTCGAAAACCAGCCAGATTATACCAGTAACAGCGGAGTTATGGCCCTTGATTTAGTTAAAAGCGCTATATTTTGCCTCAACATGATAGGGCCTTCATTTTTCATCCGATTTTTACCAAGCTATACCAGATTGTTAATATCAATGAAAGCTCGGACAAGATCGAAAACCAGCCAGATCGGACCAGTAACAGCGGAGTTATGGCCTTGATTTAGTTAAAAATGCTATATTGGTATATTTTATCTCGTTAAGACGATAGGGCATTAATTTGTCATCTGATCTTTACTAAACTTTACCAGATTGGTAATATCAATGAAAGCTCGGACAAGTTCGAAAACCAGCCAGATTGGACCGGTACCAGCGGAGTTATGGCCCTTGATTTAGTTAAAAGCGCTATATTTTGCCTCAACATGATAGGGCCTTCATTTTTCATCCGATCTTTACCAAGCTATACCATTGTTAATATCAATGAAAGCTCGGACAAGATCGAAAACCAGCCAGATCGGACCAGTAACAGCGGAGTTATGGCCCTTGATTTAGTTAAAAATGCTATATTTTGCCTCGTTAAGACGCTAGGTCCTTCATTCTTCATCGATCTTTCCCAAGTTTTACCAAATTGTTAATGTCAATGAAAGCTCGGAAGAGTTCGAAAACCAGCCAGATCGGACCAGTAACAGCGGAGTTATGGCCCTTGATTTAGTTAAAAATGCTATATTTTGCCTCGTTAAGACGATAGGGCCTTCATTTTTCATCCAATCTTTACCAAACTTTATCATATTGTTAATATCCGACAAATTTGAAAAACAGCCAGATTGGACCATTTACACATTTTCTGAAAAATGCTATATTTTGGCCTCAGTAAGACGAAAGGGCCTTCATTTGGACGGATTTCAGTGAAACTTTTCAGGGATGATCAGTACCAAGCCTAGTTGTACATATCATCACCGTGTTCCGGTTGAATGATTTTGGTGGAGTTATGTCCCTTTAAAGGTTTTAATACACATACTTTGTCCAGACTAGTTCTCCTGAACCCCTGTTCAGATTTAAACGAAACTTTTTAGAGATGATCAGTTCCAGGTCTAGTTGTGGAAATCATCACCGTGTTCCGGTTGAATGATTTTTGCAGAGTTATGGCCCTTTAAAGGTTTTAATACACAAACTTTGTCTGGGCTAGTTCTCCTGAACCCCTCGCCATATTTCAACGAAACTTTACGGGATGATCAGCACCCAGCCTAGTTGTGCATATCATCGTCGCGTTCCAGTTTACCGATTTTTGGCATAGTCATGACCCTTTAAAGGTTTTGATGCAACACATTTTCCGGGCGAATTCTCCTGATCCCCTGGCTGGATTTCAGCTGAACTTGACAAGGATGATCAGTATCAAGCCTAGTTGTGCAAATCATCGCCATATTCCGGTTGAATTATTTTTGGCAGAGTTATGGCCCTTTAAAGGTTTTAACAGACAAACTTTGTCCAGATTAGTCTCTTCTGAACTCCTTGCCGGATTTCAGCAAATCTTGGTGGGGATGATCAGTACCAAGCCTAGTTGCACCTATCATTGCCGTGTTCTTGTTGAAT